>JPKZ01002210.1:704826-720791 GCA_000803305.1 Toxocara canis
AATACTTCAAAAAATTGAAAATACAACAATCAACAAAAACTCGATTATATCGTGCAGAACGAAAAACTGATAACGTTCGAAAACGCACATACTCAGCGATGGCATACGTAATACAACAGTAGTCTGACAAGATCAGTTCAATGCTTAGCACTCCCACCAGACCTACGATGATGCAGATCATATAAAAGGCTATAAATTTACGGAGTTGCTTTATGAAGACTCAATACTGCCGTACCACTCACATTGCAAAAGCAATATCTATGCTTTCAGCCGCCGTGTCCTCTTGTCAACGTTTTCATCATCATGTGACTATGTGATTCTCCATTAAAACTCATAAAATGCTCGATCGGCACTGTTTCTTTTTTTTTTTCGGGCACAACAGCAAAACGATGATATGCGATAAAATAAAAAATTATCACAAATGAAATGAATTTGATAAATTTACGTCAGTGAGGGATAGCGCAGAAGATACGTCTCTCGCCAATGAATCGCCAAAAAAAAGCACCCATATAACAGTTCGGTTTCAAGAAGTTGAAGTGCATCGATGCGATCGTCTCGGATACCTGTCTGTGTTGAGAGGAGACGTAACATGGCCCTGTGATCGTTGGCTGATCTACCGCTAACTGTGATTGCCATAAAAGGAATAATATCTAGCATACATCTGACAAGTTGAAACTGCATATGGCAAAAGCGAAAACAATAATACTACCACAACATGTTCAGTTAGGAACTAGTTCGACGAATACTTAAAGATGAGTGATAAAGCCTTGTTCATTCGCGATCCGAATCCTACAGTCTTAACATTAACCTTTGATGATGATAAGAACCATGATAGTGATAATAACAATGAAAATATAAACAATAATAGAAATGAAAATAATAATAATAATAATGATAATAATATATAAAAATAATCTTTATGCATTCATATCTCAGGGCAATCAGCAAGGCGGCTATTATTCCGGCCATGTAAATTTACCAATGCTTATTTCTGCCCATGACGGCGACACACGGCAGTGTTTGAACTCCCATTTTCAACCGTAGACCAACTTCTAGAGACGAATTTTCAGTTCCACGTTGATTTCCGCTGCAATAGCTTGCTCTATGCACAAATGCATATGGCTTCTGTGGCCTAAACATTTTAGACAATTGGCATGCAAATGATGGCCAAGACATTTGTAACATAACACATCTTTATTTTAACACAGACAGCTTCATACCTATGGAACATACATCTTTCACTGCTCAAATATCCATTGTGAGACCAAAGAGAGGGATAAGAGATTCTCTGCGAAAAAGAATGCCGGCTGGACCAGTCAATCGAACAAAAACATTGCCACAACCGCAAAGGTGCTCGGTCTTCAGACGGCCCACTTACTTATGTGAGCCTATTCTTGACATCTTATACCGGATACCGATATTTTGAAAAAAATGAGGTCCTTTTACCAAAGCGCAAATTCAACACATTGACTGTGTAATAATAATGACTGAAGACTTCATAGAAGGGGACTGAGGAGGGGGAGGGAAGGGGAGGCGGCAATAATCCAAAGTAAGTGTTTAATGAACCGTCGATTTAACGAGGCAAAGGATCTTTGTTCTACTTCTACTCCACCCCGACGTTACACCCAGACGCTGTTACATCGGCTCCACTGGTTATCGCCTATAGTTGATCCACTCTTATACTAGCAGTCGTCACAAAAATACAAATGCTTTCACTGAACACCGATACAATGTGATTTTAAACGGTTCGAGGCTGTAAGCATAATCTGAACAAACTCTGGAAGGAAAAACTGTCCACCTCCCCTCTTCTCGGCACTGCCCCTTTTTGTCAAAAAAATTCATAACAACACATGAAAAGAAGCACAACCAGTCTATCACTATCGCAGCAACAATATCAATATTTCGAGAAAAATACCCTCTCGCTAAAAATTTCGGGAATCTCCTACACGATAACCCCGCCAAGCTGTCGTTGCTCCCAAGTAAACCTTTCCTAAATAGCGCCATGCTCTTTTTTTTCCCAAATTATAGATCAGATCTCTCATCAGAATATTCGACTCCGCCCTGTCCATATGAACGCCAAGCGTTCAGCCAATAAATATGTGGCCAAGTAAAAATTAAAACCGCACCCAACAACAGCAATTATAAACTTGCTCGAATTCATAGCCATAAACTGCGTTTTCGAACTATAATCATCTTATGATAGAAATCTCGAAGAGGAAAAACTGGCTACAGTGATGAGAATATGGGAAGAGCACCGGGTTATTTCTGCCACGATACACTTAAACCAGGAAAGCGCGCACGCATTCATCTTCAACGTGCGACTATCTCGAAAGTGTCCCACGATAAAAGGGTCTCGTCATCTCAGAAATGATGGGGCAAAGATGCATGCCAGCCAAAATACGCAAAATATGGCCGTTCTAGGGCCACTCACTCTCTTACCTAGACCCGAAACGAAAACAATGTAAGTGGATGTGAAAAAAAAAAAACGCTTCAGACGAAATCGTCCTCGTCTGAGTCGTATTCCCAATCTGGACGTATGGCGTTCTCGTTAAGAAATTTACCCGATCGGAGACGCTTTCGCAAGCATTTCTTTTCATCGCAGAACAGCACTCGTTCTGGGTCGTAACGAAGCTGAAAAAAACTGCATCTATGAAAATATTTTCGCGCATACACATGAGCAGACACAATAAAAATTTCCGAGCATTCGATCAGGAGCTAAGGAATTTCGAAAACGGCAATCTGCCAAAAGAAATATAATCTCAATTATTAAAGTGAATTGTAACCCTTTTGGTGCAAAACTTTTTCATTTTTGTATACATTCATCGACATTTCCGCCAGAACGATTAAAACCTAAATCAGTTTCCCTGATTTTGCTTGAGCCGCCGTTAGTTTAAAGATGAAGCGATTTGAATGCTAACGAATGTCATTTGCAAAGGCAGTCGTCCATCGTCATTTCCACATACCACTATCAGTTCAAGCAGATTACCTATTGCCTTTCAACGACAGTCTTCCGAGTAGAGTGGAGGTGTGTGCAATTAAAATGCGATTATTTATCGAATTTTTCAATGGTTGTTAGCTTCGTTTATAAACAATATTTTTGCCTATTTCTATTTCTTTGGAAACACTATTTGTGCTATTCATCCTACGCTGAGCAATAACGTCACCGATTTGAGTCACGTAAGTTAGGGAGAAGACTGGAACGCGTGAAAGACAAATCGATTAACTAATTTCAACGTTACATAGTGTCAAAGGGTTTCTTATGCATTTATGCGATATACTGGTGGATCTATCATGTTTAACGTGCGACCATCTCGAAAGTGTCCCACGATAAAAGGGTCTCGTCATCTCAGAAATGATGGGGCAAAGATGCATGCCAGCCAAAATACGCAAAATATGGCCGTTCTAGGGCCACTCACTCTCTTACCTAGACCCGAAACGAAAACAATGTAAGTGGATGTGAAAAAAAAAAAACGCTTCAGACGAAATCGTCCTCGTCTGAGTCGTATTCCCAATCTGGACGTATGGCGTTCTCGTTAAGAAATTTACCCGACCGGAGACGCTTTCGCAAGCATTTCTTTTCATCGCAGAACAGCACTCGTTCTGGGTCGTAACGAAGCTGAAAAAAACTGCATCTATGAAAATATTTTCGCGCATACACATGAGCAGACACAATAAAAATTTCCGAGCATTCGATCAGGAGCTAAGGAATTTCGAAAACGGCAATCTGCCAAAAGAAATATAATCTCAATTATTAAAGTGAATTGTAACCCTTTTGGTGCAAAACTTTTTCATTTTTGTATACATTCATCGACATTTCCGCCAGAACGATTAAAACCTAAATCAGTTTCCCTGATTTTGCTTGAGCCGCCGTTAGTTTAAAGATGAAGCGATTTGAATGCTAACGAATGTCATTTGCAAAGGCAGTCGTCCATCGTCATTTCCACATACCACTATCAGTTCAAGCAGATTACCTATTGCCTTTCAACGACAGTCTTCCGAGTAGAGTGGAGGTGTGTGCAATTAAAATGCGATTATTTATCGAATTTTTCAATGGTTGTTAGCTTCGTTTATAAACAATATTTTTGCCTATTTCTATTTCTTTGGAAACACTATTTGTGCTATTCATCCTACGCTGAGCAATAACGTCACCGATTTGAGTCACGTAAGTTAGGGAGAAGACTGGAACGCGTGAAAGACAAATCGATTAACTAATTTCAACGTTACATAGTGTCAAAGGGTTTCTTATGCATTTATGCGATATACTGGTGGATCTATCTGATGTGACGGTCATTCGACGACTCTCTGTAAACATTTGACTGGTTGATGTCTAAACTAATAAACGGAATAAACGAATAATAAGTCAACTATTCTATGATCGAATGAGCTGAGAGTCAGGCGCAGTTCAGCTGTTTTATCATGTTTCTCTTTCTTCCCTATTGACAGATGAAGTTCATCTTTTCAGCCTTCCTTATACCTCCCCTCCTCCAAGCCCTTTTTCCTTTTTTGCGTAAAACTTGAATAAATGTGGATATCCCCTACTGTCACATTCGCAGATGAATTCGTTCACAACAAACTGCGGACCCCATTCCTGCCAAATTCTTATAGTTAGCCTCACCCTGAATACAACATAATAACAATGAACAAGTAAATGAATAAATTTCAAAAAACTTACCGACTGTCTATAAACACTTGATCGATAATTGTAAAGTTTTAACTGTCTTGGTTGACGACGATGTTCATAAGCATCGATGACGCGTTGGATTGACACCGCACTAATCCGTCGGCTTGATCTAAAAATCGTCCATCACAAAACACTCTCTGCATATTATTCTTCTCGAGTTTCAAGGGAATTTGGAAGGAACACTCACACTTGCACACAACAATACTATGCAACAACAAGCACAAGCAGGGCCAAGAGAATACGGGTGGAAATACCGCTCTACAAGACTGGCTTTCAACGAAAAATGGTGCCCCGTTTTGTATAAATGAATGCTCGCGGATTCCGGTCGAAACATGACACTACTTCCAACTAACAACGGTATTTTCATGCTTTCTAGTCAAGCAATAAATAGTACCACATATTTCTTCGATTATTACCATGTACCCAACGCCAGCTATGTTGCAGTGAAAAATAGCTGGCAGCATCCGTAAGATTATGCTTTTGGCTCATTAAAAAAAAGGTAAACAATGAGAAGCCATTTTCTGAAACGGAATCGTTTGCGGTCGCTGCTTGAACTGAGCGAGCTGGGGTGAAAGAATAAGCTTGTGTCTTCTACTTCAACGCATACTTTATTTTTAGTTAACAATTAATATCTTCCCACATATCCAATTTTCTTTCTTCTTTCTCCCTTATAGGCACACTTTCGTGAGGGCTGGGACGACTCCTGTAGTGGCTTCGGGATCCACAACGCTCGGAGATATCGTTGCAATAAGACACAGTTTACAAGAAATAAACCTGATATTGAGCGTCAACAGGTGCATATTAGAGACGATAGGCTCGAAGGCATCATCACTGAGATGAAAGCAGTTGATAAGACCAAGAGATCTGAGGGTGCTACCTTGTGTATTCGCCACTATTCGCATTGTGGTCGCATCTGCCACACTGTTTACCAACGCCAACTTACGAAGTGACAACCCTGAAATATTTTAGTACGCACTTTCAGTTAATCGCTACGCTCTCAAGTAGCCATTCACCTTCTTGTGCCTTTGCCTTTCAGCGTTTAGCAACAGCTTTTCTGCGAAAAATAACCTACAGCATTTTAACTGCGCAAATTTAAAGATACTTTAATGAGCATACATTCCTTAAAAAAATATGCGGCTCTCCTCAGCGAACCATACTCTGAACATATTTGAGGGACCCGAAAGTAACCGGACTCATAAGCAAGCTTTTACAGCACATTTAGTTAGGATTAAGTCCTTCTCGGGAAATCATCTAAAATTTCACTATCTAGATATATATGACTCGAGTGTCACCTCAAGCAAATACTCTAAACTTTTGCTAGCTAACTAGAAGTGAGCGATATTACAGCGTTATAGATTGTTCACAAATATGCGGATAAAGTGAACTAGACAAGAGAGTGTTTCACATGTACCTGAGATATGCGCTAATCCACTGTTCAGATATCTTAACGGTAGCTGCGTAAGCAGAAGTGTTAGTTCACGTAGATTACTGCACGCACGCAAATGCTGAAATGTATTTTACATTCAATCAGCCAATTTGGATATGTATCGAACCTTTTGAAGGTAATGTTTTGCTTGAATACCTCATAAATGCTAGTTAGCGAAGGATAATTTCTCTTCTGCACATAACCTGCTTGCCTATACTGGAACCTTTCCAACTGCCACAACCAAACCCATATATTCATCGTCTTTTCTCAGTACCATTTCGATCGTTCTAATGTCCGCATATTTACCTGTCATTTTGCGCTCTTTCGCGCTGGCAAGTTACCAAACGAATAAAAATAAATAACTTCAGCATCTGATAACATCAAACTTTAACTGTTTTATCTCTGAAAAGAAACAGACTTGCTTCAATTCCACTGTAAAATAATGGCACCTTACGATCTCCGCTAAGCGTGTTATTCCCAGAAATGTAGAAATATTGTTGTTAACAAACATCAGATGTCACAATAAAAAGATCTTCTCGTTGCATACATGCAGTAAAAAAAAAACTGCAAAGTACCAAAACTATTTTTCACAGTCGCTGTACCTATATGTTACTCAATCAAGGCGCTTCACGCGCATCTATGATAGCGCATAAATTATGCGACAAATACGAACACCAATGCAGATTTGTTACCAATTTCCTCATTTTTTGTTTCCGTTCTCTTCCATTTACTCTTTGGTCGCGAGAACTGCAAAGTACCGAAACTATTTTTCACAGTCGCTGTACCTATGTGTTACTCAATCAAGGCGCTTCACGCGCATCTATGATAGCGCATAAATTATGCGACAAATACGAACACCAATGCAGATTTGTTACCAATTTCCTCATTTTTTGTTTCCGTTCTCTTCCATTTACTCTTTGGTCGCGAGAAGCCTACGCAGCCATTAGCAAACAATTCGCAAGTTAAATTATGGCACTTGTTCGGCACCTAAGCGGTAGTTATTGACAATGGCTCCGACTTCGATATTTCGTTGAAAAAACAAGCTGTGATTCAATGTCGACAAACATTACACCACATCCGTAACTTATAGGCTCATTTAACGCCATGTCACGCTTTCGATGCTAAACTCGAAAAGCCGAATAGTGCTCGGCTTCCAAACTAACACCTCTTTTCATCACTAGCATGTTCATGACAACTGCAACGTTGCACTTCCTAATAAGCAACTGCCTTCGTATGCCATAAGCACTCTACCCCGGCCAATCTATCGTCTGCGAGAATCTATTATCGATTCGCTAGCCTTTCAGGGCGAGAAGGCCGTGATTGAGCCACCGGCCGGTGCATCGGCATAACTGGCATTCCGTCATCTGACAGAACGCCCCATACCACAACACAACAGTGACTGCGTATTTGTGCGCGCTATGAAATTTAGAATTTATAGGTCGCATTATGGTAACGTCTATTCTTATGCTGCTGTGCGTCTACTTCTCCGACTGTTTCGAATCGAAGAATGCTGATAATATCAAATGTTGATAAGGTCACTAAGGTCACCGTCTAGCCTTAATTACAAACCGATTCACCGATCCCGGAAAGTTAAATCCTTATTAAACACAGCAGAAAATTTGCAAGCACCTTCATCGGTCGAATTGCATTTCAGCGGTCGGGTAGCAGGAAAACGGTTGGTCATTACAAGATTTGTTCGAGCAGTTCCTTGGAATAAATTATTAGTTTTCATTATTCGCCAGCGGTTTAGAAAACCAAGTGGTTTGATAATGAGTAGTTAAAGCGCATGCCGCGCCAGCTAGATCTTGGCACACATTCCCATCGTCTTTGTGTATTTGCTTTCACTATTTCATACCAGACGCTGTCCAATCACTAAAAAATATCCATATGTTTTTTTAGACATTTCAGTCATCCTATTTACTCGAAAAAGAATATAGGAAAGCGTACCTGGAACAGTTGGATGCCTTTGCAAAATTGAGAATTTATCGAAGAATTGAGACATAGAGTTATGGACGTCAATGAGCTCGCCGATCGATCTATGCATGTGATTACGAACCTGCAAAAACAATTTCTCAGTATCACATATAGATGAGTATCCTCCCATTCAATCCAAATATACGCCTACATGTCGCGGGTAACGGCAGGCGATTCCGGGCAACCAAAAATCCCCCAAATGAGTACTGGCATCCTAAATGGGTGGAACTGGAAGTCACACACATATCCGTGCTATTACGACTAGTTGAAGTGTCCAATGAAAGCTATAGTATATGTAAGCTATTATTAAATATGTGATTACACATGCTTATACCATGAACACCGAATCTATAAGTCGTACCAAAAGAGAAGTTTCAATCGGCAGACAAGTTATCGCAGACGCATTCGGAAGTTCGCAGCTACTGCGTTGTGCACGGTTCAGCTGTCTGCATAAAAAATAACCTAAGCATGGCGCTTGAAACAGTAATGACCTAGGGGACAAGGCATCTGCTCAACGTCGTTCACATTGTAAGTTCAAAGATCACTTGCGCTAGTGACTTTTGCTCACCACCATTCCAACTCGAAACTTAGATAAGAAGCAAAGAAAGACGTCACAGACAAACATATTGGTGATGACTTAAGCCGATAGCCATCAAAATTTCAAATCGACTTCGTCGACTTCGACCGGGGTAATTGTTAACCATTAGTTGAAGCTACCACCATAGTTTTGAAATTCATTAAAATCGATGAACAAAATAAGCTTAAAAAATTTCGTTAACGGAGTGTCCTCGACTCACGAAACTGGCATGAAAAGATCGTTCAAGTGACACTTTTCGTGTGCTAACAAGGTGAAGTGCAGAAGCGCATCGCGTCGCATTCAGTTCCAGTATTTCAGCAGCAAGTTAATTCCATATGAAAAAGCAATAACCGGCCGGTCCTCATCGAGCAAATTCCACAGCATGCCAACAATACTTTTGAAAATTCAAAATCATATCATAACCGGAAACGTGTGCCTGAGTTTCCTTCGCTAGCGTCACAAAAGAACTAGTTCAATAACTGTAAACGTTAAGCAATTATTTTTTAAAACGGCAAAAGTTTGATCGAGGCATACTGGTCATTAGAAACTAGAAAAGAGTGGGGAAGATTGAATCAAACGGGAAAGGGAAAGGGGTGAGTGTGGAGTGGTAAGAGGGAGGGAATGATGGAGCTAGGAGAGAGAAGATGAACACCTTTAAAGCAACCTATCATCAATGCGGTCATCGTCGCTTTCGTTATTGGCAATCCTTAGTTTGGTTATGGAATTCCAACTTTTCGAGACGGCCGCCCTCAGTCGTTTACATGTGAGCATCAAATTCAGGCGATCAGTAACGTCCAATGCCGGCGAACTACACACCCGTAGAAGAAACTTCTCAGGCAACATTGTAAAAGACACTGTGCCATCGCTTTTCGGACTAAAATCAAATACTATTAAAATAGTGCTTCTGTATGAATGGTTAACTGGCTGTTGCAGCATAAATGTCTACCTCCACAGGTACAACACATACTGCAAAGTGAATAACAATATTTTGAAGCAGAGACTGCGTAAGTTTTTATCGCAATAATTTTCTCATTTAGTCGCTGCTGTCACTTGCAAAAGAAAATCGAAGATGTCACCTAAAACATTATCAATGTGAATACATCGAGCTGACAGTCACTCGGTAAAATTTGGATGTATACTACGAAACTCTCACTGATGACGCCTTTCATGATACTTGCACGATACTGTCATTTGTGGCTGCGCCCATCATACCAGCTTCTTTCACTAAATGTCTACAAGTAAGGAAATCAGCATAATATCCATCCATATAATTCTAATAAATTGTAAGGCATGTACTGTGGTAGCTGATGCAACCGACTGTACAAGTTTATAAAAGATCCGTTTACCCCGACCCAGCCCGCTGCAAGGTAAATGCAGACTTCCTGCACCTACCGGTGCCTATATCTACCTCAGGAACAAATGAACTGATTTGGAACTGGATAAACAAAATTATTTGAGGGGGTAGATTATACTCATCAAACTCCATAACTCCAGCTTCACTGGTTTTAGGTTGAGACTACCATACAGACAAACTGACGCATACCTTCACATAAACGGCGTGTCCATAACGCCCTTTGCGAATAAGACATTTCCCAAAGCTCAAACTAAACACTCCATACTTGCGAAAACCAATACGTAAAAAACAAACTAAGCACTTTGACCTATGCAATTTCTGCCGTAAGTTAATGAGCGCAACTGGCTGTTGCAGCATAAATGTCTACCTCCACAGGTACAACACATACTGCAAAGTGAATAACAATATTTTGAAGCAGAGACTGCGTAAGTTTTTATCGCAATAATTTTCTCATTTAGTCGCTGCTGTCACCTGCAAAAGAAAATCTAAATGTCACCTAAAACATTATCAATGTGAATACATCGAGCTGACAGTCACTCGGTAAAATTTGGATGTATACTACGAAACTCTCACTGATGACGCCTTTCATGATACTTGCACGATACTGTCATTTGTGGCTGCGCCCATCATACCAGCTTCTTTCACTAAATGTCTACAAGTAAGGAAATCAGCATAATATCCATCCATATAATTCTAATAAATTGTAAGGCATGTACTGTGGTAGCTGATGCAACCGACTGTACGAGTTTATAAAAGATCCGTTCACCCCGACCCAGCCCGCTGCAAGGTAAACGCAGACTTCCTGCACCTACCGGTGCCTATATCTACCTCAGGAACAAATGAACTGATTTGGAACTGGATAAACAAAATTATTTGAGGGGGTAGATTATACTCATCAAACTCCATAACTCCAGCTTCACTGGTTTTAGGTTGAGACTACCATACAGACAAACTGACGCATACCTTCACATAAACGGCGTGTCCATAACGCCCTTTGCGAATAAGACATTTCCCAAAGCTCAAACTAAACACTCCATACTTGCGAAAACCAATACGTAAAAAACAAACTAAGCACTTTGACCTATGCAATTTCTGCCGTAAGTTAATGAGCGCATCATACCATCAACGTTCACTATTTTAAAATACAAATGTTTTGCTGTACTTCTTCATGTGCATTGGACTTACTGCACATCACTCAGCTTTCAGTTTACTGCACATTTTTTAAAATTTACTGTTGGAAATTTAAAAAGACCTTCGGACATTCGCTGTATGTTCTACCCTAAACAACTGCCTCATATGTGACTACAAAATCACTATTTAGTATGCTTGTAACGAAGCAGTGCGATTCATCCGTCCATCAAATTTCCATCACATCTGCATAAAAACGTCGAGACAAACGGCTTATTAAAGAGTGAGCGCAGAATGGACTACGTGCTAAAATTGAGTCAACCAACAAGAATGAACTTCAGCAGCATCACAGGACGAAGAGTGCGACCTCGTAGGCGGAGTAAGTGAAATAGGTGTGGTGCGTGGTATCACATCCGAACTGCACGCAACGCCCGGGCACTCTGCACCACTCTTCATCCCCACCACACTCCGCTTGACCAGTGTCAGCTCGCCTTCAAAAACACTGCAATTTTTTTATTGCTGCAAAATGCACTTAACAACCGATACGGCCGCATTAAACGTTAACGTGAACTTAACGTTCGTGAGGCTTGAAGCTTCTATGCAATCGACTGACCATCCCTTTTAAGTTTGATCCTGCTGATGTAGCTGAATGCTGAACGGGTTTCCCCTTCTCCCATCCGTCACCTTTACATAGCAATATTTTTAAAAAAAAAGAGAGCAGGAAATATATGACAAGATTTCTTCACATGTACGCCGTCAACACAACATCCACTCAAAAACATTAAAGACAATTTATTCCACTTGTTCAAAACTTCACAACAAAATCGCTACAACAAAAACAGCAACAAGCCTCACAGCTATCAATCACGTAAACATGTACGCCACATCTGTACAACGAAACAACGAGGCCATATTTTATCGTGACAGCGAGGAAGCGATGGAGCAACATAAAAAACAATGATGGGAAAAACAGATGACAGCAGAGGGGGGGAGGGGATTAATCGAAGAGACCGAATCCAAGATCTTCGTCTGATTCTTCCTCTTTTTCTTCTTTCTTTTTTTCCTCCTTCTTTTCTGCGGCCGGTGCTCCCGCTGCTGGTGCTCCTCCTGCTGGCGCCGATGAGGCTGCTGGTGCTGCCACACTACCACCTTAAAGCATTAAAATTACTCTATAGGCTACCCAACTTTACATGAATTAAAAGCAGCGGAAGAGAATGAAAACCATGATACAGTAATCATTTTGAAATATTCTCGGCAGAAATTCGAAGGTGTTAAACTGTCATATCTCTTGCAAAAACCTACTAAACGTATCGAGGTTTCCAAACTCACCTCCATAACCACGCTATGCATTCGCAGAACATTTCGTTTCATTTAGAGATACCTTTGTACAGCGAGATCTTTGCGGTTAATAGTCTTATCGTCATTCACTAAACGGCAACTAATAGTCACAGTTGGCTGAACAAAAGAAATCAAGTTTTTGACGTATGCTTGTTGCGTATTTGAAACCAATTAAACAGCCCACCAAGTCAACAATCAAAATAGTAGCTTACTTTTTATAGGATGCGTGGGAAATTTCGACCGCTATGCGAAACAATAAAACACCCCATAAATGGGCAAACAAAAAATCGTCGGCTTACATGCTTGAAAGTGATAATCTAGATAAAAATCAATCATGCCTCAATAAAAGGAAATAAACGTCACATGCAGACATTACAGTGAAGACTACAACAATGTTTCTTCAGAGCGGTGAATTCAAACGATCTCCTACTCATATAAAATCATAGCGGTAACACTTATTTAAAGTGGTACAAAAACAAAAATCAATTAAGCTAGAAGCCGTGATATTTATTTTGCTCAATAACCTATTACGTTTCCTCCGCATTCATATTCCTTCGAAACAACGGTCGCTATCACTTGCGCCGGCTGCGATACCTAAAGGTATGCTCTCGGATGTTCACTTAGTTAGTCACTTCGTGGCATCCATCTATAGATTGTGTAAATCACTGTGTGAATACAACTGATCCCATAGGGTCATACATTCATCAACGATTAAATTAATCATCCTCTTTCGGCTCTGCAAAACGTTGTCAGAAAATTCTTAAGTACTACAGTGCTACGTAAAACGAAACATTTATATAAGCAAGACACCACTGTCACGTAAACAGCGTGAACCCGATTTCCGAAATCAAGTGAATATGAGGAAAGCAAGCGACCCTGCAGCTAAAAAAAAACAAAACAAACAAGTATGAAAAATTAGCAACTAAAACGAAATTATATTTGCAGAAATCAAACGAGATAGATTTTTGCAACTTCAAGTGAAAAAAAGGAAATTCTTGAAGTGATGGCCAGAGTATACCGTCACCTTCCTTCCCATTAAACTCCCAAGAAGCTACAGAGATTCTGAACTCACGTTCCCTTTATCGAAGCATATCTGAGCACCACCTTAGCCTTTTAATGAAAGGGGGGATCTGGTACTCAATTTCGACATTCAACATATCACATTCAGCCAGCGTCGGCAAAAGCAAGAAAAAGCGGCGGCAACCAAACGCCAGTTGAAGAAATTTTGAGGGTTCTGCGACAGCCGAAGGATGCAGGAAAATTCTTAAGAGTCCTTTTCGGTGGTTCTCGGCTATCTAAATCGGCTGCAAGCAACTGCATGGACGCTTCTGGCTGCCGAAATCGGTTACTATTAGATGCGGACAGCCCTGCGCCACCAAATGCAGCTGCCGGCACCCACCTAGTACACTTCGCAACCGAAAGCGCTTGCCGGAACAGCGCAGTGTCCTCCAGCTATCAAATCGGTTATTTTATAAAGCGGTCGCTTGGAGTCAACGATGATGGTTACCATCATTCAGCGCAGTAATGCAGCGTCCCAAATAGGTTAACCTCAAGCTTGTCGAACCCGAAGGCACCGTTCAGGCAGAACATTTCAAGTTAACTCATCACGTTTTGCACATCTTACTTAAGAGATTTTTGACTCGCTCTGCTCTTCTTCTCCCACCACTTTTTTTTTGGTTATCTTCTCCCAATTTGTTTTCATATACAACACGCCATAATGCTTCGCTCGCTATGCTTGAAGTTTTTCAGGTTGCTCTTATGTAAAAGAAGCTTCTCCTGCTAGCCTCGTTCATATCACTTTAAAACTTTGGCTCACTCTACTCGTCTCAAGAAAAAACTATGCACCCGTTTCACTCGCCTTGAGATAAAAATTGTTCAGTTCACTTCGCTCGTCTCAAATGAATTTATTTTCTCAGCTTGTATGCCACCTTATTTCAAAAGAAAATTTCAGCTATATCGCTAGCGGAAAGCTCGGCTTTCAGTGAGCATTTCAACGCTTCTTCAGCGAAGTTTTTCTTAGTACTAATATGAAGTGAAAATGCACAAATACATCTTCAAAAAAAAAAGACAGAGAGACTATTCAAGTACAATTTGCCAAAAACGGTTGAAATTTCGATAAACAGAAATATTTTCTGAGCAAATAAATTTTTAAATTCGACCAATGGCTAGGCGAAAATCTTTTTCTCTAAAAGGTTCAGAAGTGCCCTTACTTTCTACAATCGGCAGTCACGACGACATCTTGAAGGCGCAAACTTGCACAGAAGAGAATACAATCCATTTTTCGCTACAACAACGTGCCATATTACATTTCCAGTTTAGAGAGTACATGCGTTCCCTCAATTTAGAAACGCGCACAACTACGATTTGGCTATAGCGCCGAACCAAAATGCGCATTTTAACTAAGCAGATTTAAATGCGCATTTTGCTTACTTATCCTTGAAGCCAAAAATAGCCGCGAATGAAGTGTCAAGAGGTTAAGCAGACGCACAGTTGGAAGCGCCGGTGGTGTGGCGAGAGAAGTGGGGGCAGCGAAGGTCGGCAATCAAGCTATGCGTTAGCAAAAGCAAACAGAGATTATCATGGTTGTGTTTCTAGGAAGAAGAAGGTGACAACGCCAAATAATCCGTTATACGTTCATTCTCCGCCCATCGCTCTGCGCCTGCTTGAAAATCATCTTTCCAAAAAAAGGAATATGGCAACAAACCTGCTCCGCCAAAAGCGCAAAGATATTGCGATCCTTGAGCGATCAACTCATCCACTGTTTTGCCGTGCATGCAATCGACCACATTGCTCGCCTTGTCGTGATCGCAGTCAACGCCTACCGAGCCAAGGATATTTTCGATGTCCGCCGTAGTGATGTGATGCTTTCCGCTCATTGCCGCCAACATATATGCAGCCACGTATCTCATTTTTTAAAATGCAATCACCTACAACTGCAGGCTTTCAACGGCGAACACGAAATCCGAGAAATATCAATGGTTCGGTCATCAACTAGGAATACGCGTGTTCTCCATCAAAATTCTCGTCACTCAGGAAAAATAAAATGTAAAAAATCAAAATGGACCACTACGATTAAGCGGTCGAGAAAATCGCATAATACAACTGCATCTACTCAATTCAGCGGTTGGCGAAATCTAAGCGCAAACGTCGCGAGCCCTTTCATACGCTTCAAACTTCAAAGCTTCAACAATGCCTAAATCTGTCACAATCAAACTTAACACAGAAAGTAAAAGCAAGCTGCAAGAGCACGTAAACGATTCAGCCGTCAGCCACCTACGAAACAAACATTGAAGAATCTCAAATCACCTTCTACATTCAAATAATTTAATGAAACGATTCAACGATATCGAATTTGGAAAAGCCAAATTCCCATTTCACCGATGACGAGCGATCAGGTTAAAAGTTTTATCGTATCGTCTTGATCGCTTCAAGATGAGTATTTGTTGTTCGATCGTCGCAACGCTATAGCATCGCACTTTGTCGTCAA
>JPKZ01002211.1:12374-24438 GCA_000803305.1 Toxocara canis
CTGGAACAGTGCATTGTGTTTTTATTTTTGGCTGTTATTTATTAGTAACTATGGAGAATGAAGGGTGCTTATGTACTGGTGAGCATTTGCATTTGCCAATTTGTTGTTCAGCCGTTGTTTTAGAACACATCCGAATATACAAGCCAACTCATCGAGCCAGTGCTGACGTGTTTTAATGATCCCGACTCAAGGGTACGCTATTACGCATGCGAGGTTGGTCTTGCTTTTCTGGTATAAATTCTTCATTATCTCTTCTGTGCGATTCGGTGACACTGCTATGTGCAGAGGGTGCTTCCTTTTTCGAGTGTTTCCTACATTACGAGGGCTGGGGAGGATATTTTTTCAGGGATATGCACCATTTGTTGTTATTGGTCGTTTGGCTTTTCATGTAGGCTAGAGATCGACATTGATCATTTCTTTAATGCTATTATTGATCTGATCTAATATTTGATATTTTCAGTACCGGAATGAAGAACTCTTAAGAAAGACGTAAGGAAGGAGGTGACCCTTTCCCGGACGAAATTTTATGAGGCTATTTATTATTTGCTTAATGACACCAACAATTGCTATGCAGTTTCAACTTCATGTAGAAGAAGTATTCAGGGAAATATGACATGCTGATTTTTAAGCGAAGGACAGGGATTTCGAAATATAGCTCCAGTTGAATTTTGTACGGCGTGCTTCTTGAGAGCGCAACTTTACGACGCAACTGAAAACCTCGTTGCATAGGAGGGGAAAGGTCGCTGAGATTGTCTGAAGCACTGCACTAATAGTGTAGTAAACATCTCATTCTTTAGTTACCTTTTGCATACCATATGTCTGTCGACCAGTGGAAGGGGATCTTATATTTGGGGACGCTTGCTGTTACGAACACTCACCCTGCATATGATGTCTTTATTAGGTCAGAAGCACTAACTGCCTCTGGTCTTTTTGAAAATTAAAATATTTGGCTGCCTCTGAGTTTGAGCTGTAGGTTACTGTGTTTGCCTCATGCCTGCAGAGGGCGGCACAACATTCGGTCGCTAGCAAGGAGGCAGCAAGTTTCAAGACCCGATTTGTGGTTACTGATATGTGGACCTAATTTTTGTTATGCACTGTTACGAGGCTAACTAAGAAACTATATTGCAGTCATCGTACAATATAATCAAAATGTGTCGAGGCTCTTCTTTGTCGCATTTCAATGAGTTATTCGAAACACTTTGGCGGGTAAGTAAATATAAACACTTGATAAGGGGAACTGTGTTCATTCAGTGAGTTGTTCGAAACACGTTGACGATGAAGCTGAATGTTATACTCGTTTTGGAGATGTCATCTGTTGGGAGGTGTTTCACTTAATTCAATATTTATTTTTATTGATGTTCTAATAATAATGGTCCTTGTTTTGCTTAAGACAAGATAACGGCAGGCAGGGGAAAGAAGTGCATGAATAAGGGGTGGTTGGTCGCTGAGAAAATTCTACACAGATGCAGTCTGGTGCCGATGATTTTATATCCGGATTGATTTCTTCACATTTCTGTTGAAAATACCAACATTTTGGTCTTCAAAAATCTGTTTAATTGTTGTCGCGATGGCGGTGTAAGCCGGGATCATCTTCATCGTTCCTCCTCTTTCCACCATCTCCCTCTCTACTCCTCTTCCCTCTTTCATCTCGTCTTAATTTTCTCTGCCTTCACTTGTGCAATTTATGGACCTTGATGCGCTTCACTGACTGGAGTAGGCAATGATTTTGCTATTGTTTGCGCGTTACCGTGAACCGTTAAATTTAAACGGAGCGGTATAGTATTTCAGCTCACCAGATCTCTCATCTCGGAAGGGTGGAGAAGAGAATTTGAGTCGACAGGTTGTCGTTTGTTCAGGCTCTTAACACACCTTTTCGGCTGAGGAAAAGGAATGATCATTTTGGGGTGACCGCTTATAAGGATACTGTAGCACATCGAAAAAAGTAGGACAGTTTTTCTGGATTTTCTCTCCACCATATGGTGGGAGGTTATATGGGTATCCTTTAATATAACTGAACTGTATCTATTTTATTCGATCGAATTTTATCCAACTATCCGTGGTTAGCTTTTTTTGTTGCATTTATCTTTGCAGCACAAAAGAGGGTTTGGCTGTTAAGGTAAAACATATTTGACCACCACTACTAATTTTGGTAGAGTGAAGGTTCGGGTGTTTCATCTAGGGCCATCTTAAAATGGCTGAAGAGGGAGAGAGGGAGGGAGGAAGTAAGTAGGGTGAGACCTCAAACGAGTTGTACCCATGAATAATCCGAATGCGTTTAGAGTGGAATTGTGGTTCACATGGAACCGTGGTTCCGCCCGTTTTTCTGTTTTAAAGAACGGCTTGTTTTAAATATGAAGCTAGTCGACTATTGCAGCTTAGCGCTGATTCGGATCTGAATGTTCGAAGTGGTTCCGAACTACTGGATAGGCTTCTCAAGGTTGGTTTAGACTTCTCAATGTTGGTTTAGGCTTCCCGAGGTTAGTTTAGGCTTCTCAAGATTGGTTTTTCTAGTTCCCTTGAGAGCTTGTGTGTATAGCGTAATAAAAGGCCCTTGTTCATTAGATATTGTCTAAAAACTGTTGTGATGTTGATGTATTCGGTACCGATCGGTTGTCACTCATGTGATTATGTTCCTGTTTTTCTAGGTAAAGGTGACTAAATTCATATACACTTGTTCTGTTGACCGCGTATGTGGGCTTTGCTTTGGTGGTAGATTAGGAATAGACGAGAATGCTTGATACCATTGCATAATATTCCATCTTCAGATTGTTTTCAGTAAATCCCTAGGTACTAACTGTGTACTTAGTATTTATTAGTATCTAACTGTTTCTCCAAATATACTACACAATTTTTACTTTCATAGTTTGCTTTTTTAACAAAATGAATGTATGATAGTTGTGAGCATGCTTTGGAAGTAGGCTTCCCTATTCCCCTGATCTATCGATAGGTAAAACTTTATTGTAATAGTGATAGAAGGAGAGCGAGAAATAGTGGGAAGGACTGCAGTTGTATCATATCTCGTTTGCAGGACATAGTGGTCGCTTCGAGCACTTTCGACGTTGCGCATTTGATGGTGCTAGTGCGCGAAAGGATCTATGCACAGAACAGTTCGAATCGGAAGTTCATCGTCTCTTGGGTTTGTTGCATTGCTCAAAACAAAATTTTAAAGAATGCTTAAATTGTTACATTGTTCCATATCTGTCCCAACTGCATTTGAATATGGGAAACCTGGTGCGATCGCATTTGCGCAGCGGCACTTGACCCAGTTTCATGACCCGTTGAGGTTGTCGATATGCTCAGCAGTTGTAGCAGACTGAAGTTTATTCCGTATTTTTTAAATTTGTAAACGAAGTAATACGAAAACGCAGCGGTGCTTCTTTAGGATTTTGGCGTCTACAGATGCAAACACGCTTTTCAATCTCATTCATGCGCATGCTAGGTGATGCTATGGTGCGGATAATGGTTCCAAATATTATTGGTTAAGTGGCAGAGGAATATTTTTTTGCAGTTGTCGACAATGTTAACGGCCTCACAGACGTCGATTGTACCTTACCTACCTGAGGTATTGGATGGGCTGTTCCAGATGCTAGGCGATGGACAGTCTGGAGTGCGTGATGCTACAGAAGTTGTTTTGGAACAGTTTCTGGAACGTCTTCAGCAAGATCAGCCAGAAGATGAAGCAAGTTGCGCGATCGGTATTATACAGTATAGAATAAAATAGGGATAATCGTAACGTTTAAATAAGGAAAAGATGTGCGGCGGTGAAAACGATCCATGGTCGGGTCACGAATGTCAGAGTTTCTCCTTAACTCCTTAGAGCTTCTTATTTTTTCCATGCTGGTATTACAGTATCTTTCGACAGAGAGAGGGATGGTTAGGTAGAATGCTGCTTGCGGACTTGACGGGACGTCGGCCCGGTATATATGTTTTCTTTTTTCTCGTTGGCGCACTGAAAAAATTGTCACTTATCTCAAAGTCTTGACCATCCCTCAATCTCAAATTCTTACCCATCCCTCTCCCTCACCCACCCATTTACTCCTAGTTTTTGCGACCACGTTTTTATAAAATGCCTTCTGCTTCGTATTTTCTTTTCTTCCATTCTTTCCACACTTTTCTTGAGCAGAGGAGAGGGGGGGGGGTGCCACTTTGTCACTAGATTCATGAATTTATCACCTCTCCGCGTTACCCTTCAGTTGAGGCATGTTAGTCGCAAATTGCAGCCTCATTTCGAGCTGAGCTTACAGCTAGCTGAGAAAAAATGGTGGAAGCAATGTGAAAAGAAAGGAAGAGGGGGATGAGAGAAACGAGGAAAGTGGAAAATCGGGTCGCAAATCGATGGAGACGAAATTTGAGGATAGTAATCGTTCATTGGAGTAATTGGTAATTCCATTTCTTAAAGCAATCTCGAGATTGGGCTTTGTCTTGCGAATGCAAGAGCAGTCAGCTCATCTATGTTGGGGTAGTTTACGCAGATGGCGCTGTAGCATAGAACATTACTCAACACCACACCTCCATTTCCATGCGTCTAACTAGTCCAGTTCATATTCGTTTTCCAAAGTCCGCCTGCACATCTGAACGCCTGTACAATTTGCCGCTTGTACCTGTGCGCCATTATAGTGTACTTGCCTTAACTGTATGGCCAATATTGTCTAGCGCCTATACGGTTTACTATAGACATATATGCAGTGTCACAGTGCACATTTTGCAACTGCATCATGAATGCTTTCCAGCAGGTTTTCATGAAGGTAGAAAGTGGGATCGTCAAATTCATCTCCAGCGTACATGATATTCGGGTTCGAGGATGAAGATATTGTGAGGGGAACGAGTGAATTTTCTCTTGCAGAATGGTAGGCAGCACCCAATGAGTGGCTTTCGGTTGTTATAAGTGGGCGATTATAACCCGCAATCCGCTAGCGAGTGCTGAAAGTTGGGATGAGACGTTTGCGAATGTTTGACAGGATGATAGTGCAGACAGTATGTCTTGGTCAAGTGTTACATATCGGGACTTTCTCACGCGCGAACGTATGGGTCTACTGCACATACTGGTGGAATGTTGATGATCGTTGGCGTGTTCTGGCAAGAAACCACGAGCTGATTGTTTTGCAGGTAAACCTATGCAATATGGTCAACGTGCTGATAGTGCATGCGACGCGGGAGGGCACTATGCTAACGCGTAGAACGGCACTCATCTGGCTTTCGCGATTTATCGAATTGCGTTCCACGCGGCTGCTGCCCTACTTATCTGCCTATCTGACAGCCGTATTGCCATATCTTAGCGATTACCATCTGAAAGGTGCCTTATTCATACCCATTATTCTGTCACTTTATTTCATCTATTATTCCAAAATGTTTTCACTGCTACATATTCAGGTTTTTCTTCTGCCGATTACTATTAATATCACTTTCACATTACAGTATATTAACGTAGTTATTTCTGCTTTAACTGGTCGGTCGAACATCATGGGAGTCTTTGCGTGACATAATCTATAATGATTGGTAAACAACTGGGAAGGTTTTATTGTAAGTGCATATTCAAACCGGATTCGCATAAGGTGATTTAGAAATTGAACAGTTAGTGTATCGGTGTTATCCGTACATATGCGGCACTCCTCCTCAATTTTTCGGTCACCAAGTTGGACCGTCTTTTTTCCCAGCTCACTACCCCTTCCTTCCCCCCATTTGCTAGTAGCGGCACGTGGGAATTCCGCTAGAGGACGTTGCTTCAAGGGTATCGTAAAAAAAATTTAACGCATGAGTTGTTTTGATCGTAAATATGTGGCTGTCCATTTACGCCGTAACACTTTTCCGAAACTAGAGCGAGAAGGGAAGGGGAGATGCCCTTTTATGATGCCATCCATGATAGTGGTCGAGTTTTCTTTTGAGAACGGAATAGCCACGAAAAGTGGATGATGCAGCGGGTTTTCAAGTTCCACTCTTTCGCTTTCCGGATGCAAGTCATTTGAGCCAAATCTCTGCATTTTGCCTTTCTTCTTCATTCCTTAAGTGAGACATTAAGTGTCCGATGACAAATTCTTCTGGTGCGTTAAACACGAAACTAAAAGCAGAGGAAAGCCTCCTTCGCGTCATGTTTGAAGGTGGTATGACTTCCGCAGTCATCTATCGAGACTGGAAGTTAGAGTCATGGCTGGCATTGCCTTCACAGCAGGAAAAAAGGAACGAAGATATGGTAATATTGGTTATCGAGGTCTAAACGTAATGATTATTGTGCATTACTGATTTCAGCCATCGAGATCAACAAATGTTTAATGGGATTGTTTACGGGAGATGCAGAGGTGAAAATCGACGCCATTATAGAAGTGCTTCTTACGCACATAAAGCATGAACAACGTGAAACAAGGATGGCAGTGCTCAATTGGATCAGACATTTGCATAAGAACGCTCCAGCAAAGGTTTATCAATTTGTTTTTGTAGCCCAACTATTTCTATTCCAAAGCGGCATATATAACCGCCTGTCCAAAGCGGTTATTACCTACGGAGAGGGAGGCAACGAATTG
This sequence comes from Toxocara canis, assembly GCA_000803305.1. NCBI lineage: Eukaryota > Metazoa > Nematoda > Chromadorea > Rhabditida > Toxocaridae > Toxocara > Toxocara canis. The sequence continues at coordinate 18,890 of JPKZ01002211.1, forward strand.
AAAGCAATTAATATCACCGCTTGGCAGCCGCATTCACAGGTAGTCCTCGATTTGCGATGGAGATGTGTTACGACGACTTCGTCGTAACTTGAAAACATCGTAAGTCGGAAACCAGCCTAGCCTGCTCACGAGTCTCATAGAATGTTGGTCAGTATGGAATAGTACTATGTAATAGCATCTCACATGGCAAGAGACGCGTATATTCCGGCATCATTCCCAACGTGTCGTACCGGATATGGTGTTATATTTTGCCTTCTGAGCGAAACAACGTATTTCTACAATTTTGCTTTATCAGTATCGTCATCGTAAGTTCGAAATATCATAATTCGAACCATCGTAACTCGAGGAGCATCTGTATATGTTCTCTGTAGTTCTGGGGCGATGATTCTGACAGTGCTATTAGCTCATCTGTGGTTTTTTTAAATTGCTTATGATAAAATGTTGGTACAAGTTACAAATTGTTCCAAAAAGAAAGGTCGTAGTCTTTTTGTCAGTGAATGATGACGGAATCCGGAGAAGTATTTATTCATGGCGCAGAGGAAGTTTCTTCATATCGGGGCGCTTGCTTTCTCGACAATGTTGGGAAATTCCTCTTTAGTGATAACGATGAGAAACTGCATTTTAATCACCTATTTGGAAAGTTTCTAATTTGGACAGTCAGCGGTTACTCCCCGTTTAAGCTGCTCGCGGCTTCCTCGTTTCAGCAAAATGCAGTCATCTATAAAAATAGTTATGACATCTCGCGAACGGGTTCGTAAATTTGCAGGTTTTTTTTCACGGAAATTCCGTAAAAACTTGGCACTAAAGGAACAATGGGTTGTATTTTTATAATCGACATCCAAAGTGATCTGAGTAGTTTTAGTTCATTTTTCGATGGGAAAAGAATTTTTTGAAAGTCAGTTTATATTTCACGAGCTGGAAGTCGCATACTTTTGAACGTTTAGAGTTAATCAGGGGGAATTCAAATTGTAAGCGGGCATGGTTAGTCCAAACTCGAGAAGCACCCTCAATATCCAAAGTCAGCTTTTGTTACAGAATTGCTTGGCAAAAGTATCCATTTACCAGCCGTCGACTGCTTGCATCTGTCGCTCGCAGCCTAAAGCCAAAGGTGGAGAAAGGGTGCGGGGTAGTATACTCATCCATGCAATGATGATATATACCTTGAGGTTTGCTACTTAGTGGATTTCAAATGCTTCAGTGCTTTTGCGCGGCTTTTAGCTGTTTCTTGTCGGTGTCAGTAAGTGAGCTGGCCAACACTCTATCTCCATTCTTGAGCTTAGTTGTACCTCGGGTGTTTGCACATCGTTTTCTGCAAGATTTTATTTTCGCTTCAAATCTTCATTTTTTCCTCTCTCTCCTGTTGCTTTTCATTTTTTAAAGCCATTCATAGATCCAGCTGAGTCTGGTTGCGACTTGATACAATTTTCTCTTCTGATTGTGAAGGAAGGAGGGGGTGGGGACCGCTTATCTGACTTTGGTTCTTTTTTTTGCATTGTTGGCACCTTTGATTTCCTACAGTGAGGAGTTAGTTTCAGATCTTTCCATATATGGATCGTATATTTCCAACACTTCTTTCAATGCTATCAGATACATGTGACGATGTATTGCTGCTCGATTTGCAACTGTTATCCGATGTTTGCGAGGAAAAGAGCACTAATTTAATCGACATTGAGGAGTTGCATTTGGATGCTGACATCAAAAAACAGGCAATTATTTGTTCATTTGTGATGATTTCTTTCGAATTCGTTAACTGAACACTGATTCGCGCTTCATCTAGTAGAATAATTAAAGGAAGGTAACTATTTGCCTACCACATTACCCGGTGTTTAAGCGGAGAAAATAGAGGTGGCTGGTTTTGGAAGTCGCATTTAATTACTGCATAGTAGGTGAGAGATGAAAAGCAGTGGTAGAGGCGGGGAAGTTATGGAGGGGAGAAAAATGCAGATTCAGGAAAATTTCGGTGGGTAATGCAGGCGCGACTGATATTCCGTAAGCATGGCTTTTTTCTGAACAGTTTCTCGAAATTTAATTATTCTAGATTTTTCAAAAGTTATTTGAATGCCACCGAGGTGCCGGGATGCACCAGAACTGCGGTCAGCTGTATCCGCTTGGTCCTTGCTTGCCGTTCTTTGGGCACGGATAGGGGACAATCAGTAACGAGCTAACAAACGCGTTTTGCGACAGCTGGTCAGTATGCGTTGGTTGGGGTGGGGGGAGGGATAGAAGTCAACAATCGTCATAGGCTGCTGTATATGGTCCTTCAATTTTTTTTCTTTAAATATGTGAGCAGTTGGGCCTTCTTATAAGCGAGCTGCTCCACACTACGGGGCCAACGCTGCCATCACTTCCTGTCTTCTTTCCATTCTACTAGTGTTTTTTCGCAATTCTTGGCTGAAGCTTCGGTTGGGATTCATCGTGAAGAAATTTTGATCGTTTGTTTAGTTCCATTTTTTGAATTTATTTACTTTCAGTTGTCGAGTCTTTCGCCGTATTTAGTAAAGTTTGCAGTAAGCCTGCTGAAAATGTTCCGCGATGATGCTTTATTATTGAGCGAGAGGGGAGTGCTTATCATTAGGTCAGTTTTCTTTCACATATTCGCAACTAAGGCTTAGAATGGTTTAAATGAAGGAAATAGCCTCAACGTCTTCCTGTGGGAAAATTTTGCAAATAATGTGTCAGTTAAAGTTAGCGCATAGAAGGACTGGCATTTCATTAGGTATTTGCTCTCCCGTCTTTTTTTTCAAACAGCGAGAGAGGCTGTTACGTGTTTCGTTAGCACATTACCGCTCGGGCCTTCAGTGCAGTGTCTCGATGTACTGAGGCAATCGCACGCCGAGCACAGCCATCCCCTTGGCTGTTTTAGCCTGTTGTTAACCACCCGCTGGCTGGGCTGTCAGTAGTATGGTGGGGAAGCAGCAGGGAATCGAACCCAGATCTCCCCTCATGCGAAGCGGGGCTCTACCACAGAGCTATTGCCGCCCCCGTTGCGTGTTCAGTTGACTGAATTACAGATTGAAAAGCAGGCAATGTTTTAAAAGATATTTTGTGTATGGAAGGAAGAATTATGCTGCCCATACAAAATTTGATTCGTTTACTTTATTCGCTTATGCAACTCTTCTCTTTAATTAACTAACCTCTCCATTACGTTTCACTTCTACTCGAAAGGCGAATGGGAAAAAAATACATAAAGAACGAAAAAAGTTTCAATTCAATCTGAACAGGCCTTTTTCTCCACGACCAGGAATGAGCTTATGATTATAAAGGCTTCAAGAAAAAAATTTTTTTAAGGCAGCTGTGTCTTTTATTGGATCCAAGTCATATCTATAGATGTCTATCAGTGCTGCTAATATGCGAAGAGAATGTGGAGTTTGTGTCACAAATGGTGGCAATGTTGAATGGCATTTTGCTGACGGCTACTGAGCTCTTCGAGATGAGGGATCACCTCAAAGCTCTCGAAAACGAGGTGCGGTGTTTCGCAGTTTTGAGATCTGATCGTTTTGTCGCGTGGCTGACGTGCAGGAATACGTTTTCGTTTTTTTTCAAGTGCGCTTGCATATTTAAGTTGTTGCTAATCTGTTACATTATTCTTATTAGCATTGCATGGCGTTCACATTAAACTACGATATTTCGCCTCATCAGGTTAATTTTATCCTTAATTTAAGCTGAATTAGTTTGTCGCCTTTTGTTATGTTCACTAGTGGCCGAAGATTGAGTTTGTCGAGTTCAGAGAGTCGAGTGGTGAAGGGGGGCGAAGTCGAAGAGTAGACGTCCATTGTGGGTATAACTACACGGTATACAATACAGTACAACAAGGGTAATGGTACCAAAGAGGCGCTTCTTATATAGCCAGTGGGCGTGACATGGCGTGAGAACTGGCGAGAAGAAAAAGAGCTAGGCTACATCCACTGGCGCTCGAAACACCCGCGAAATACAGAATATTTAAAATCAATAATCAAACATGTGCTTACGTGCATACCTAACACCTTTGTTTTCAGGCGTTAGTCCCAGCCTCCAGTTTCGCTTGTAGGGCATAGAAGCGTAGCCATCGTGAATATTCATTATTTGTGTGGGATTTATGACGGTTGTCTGTTTGGAAAGACCGGCCGGTTACGTTTTAAAACAGAAGTGTAGTTGCATCTAGCTACTGCAGGGGTGGTGTAGCTTGAGCTTTGAGTTTTTGTCTGCCATGTTTTTGTGAATGTTTTACGTATCTTCGATCTACTGTCAGTTGCAAATTTTTTTGTGACTTCAGTTGTATACGAATTCAAGAGGATGGTTTACTTTTTAGGAATACGTAAGTCTGTTTGAATGTTTGTATCGCAGTTGGGCCTATCAGCCGATCGCACTGTTGGGTTTATGCATACTCTCGCAGAATTACGAACATGCTAGTCAGTTGGCTGGTTATTTGTGGCGCCTTGACATAACGGCTGACGTCTTGGTTGAAATTGACCGACTTGTGCAACTTATCGAAAGTCCTATTTTAGCATGTAAGCTTTTCATTCCTTTGCTGTTGTAACGAAGTTCTTATGGTCGTAATGTGCGCGCTATGAAAAGTTTACTTAGTGGTAATTAACAGAGGATGAATTTCTTTTATGCGACTCTATCGAATACCTGCTGACCCAATAAAGATTAACCCTATGGTGAAATGTTCAAGAAACGAGTTATGCAGCTACTTTTCTCATTCAAGCTCATTTGCGTTATAATAACTTAGAGTTAAGCTCCTGAAATCCCTTTACTGTTTATAGTTCTCAAATTTGTGATGATCAGTTAGTGGAGCAGATGCTGATTGCGGATAGGACCACCACTATTGTTCTCAGAGCTGCTAGATGAAGAAATGTTTTTGTTGAAGAAGGCTAAAGTGCGATATATGCAAGTTGTTTTAGACGTACGATTGGATTTGTTAAGTGCGGAACACCAGCGTCCTCTGGCGTCTGTACTATCTGCGTTGTTGATGTTGTTGCCACAAACTGATGGTTTCAACACATTGCATAAACGACTTCAATGTATTCCCTCGCTTACGTTACTTGAGTAAGTTCAGTTGAGCTAATTGTTTTAATACACCGTAAATGGAGAAGCGTAGAAGGAAGAGCGCTTTTGTGTGAACCCAAATAATAAGACCAAGAAACAAAGGGCACGGTCTTCCGTAATAGCGAGCAAGGGTGGAGTTCAGTAGTGTTAATTATTTGGCAGGTGAAGGAATGAAGTAGTGTTAATCATTTAGAAAGTGAGGTCGTTGAAGATGTGTAAAACGGGGACACAATGAGGGAATCCGTTATGCGTCTGAAGAATATTTTGGAAGAATGGCCATGTATTGTTCGATTGGAAACAAATGTTTCAAAGCGTGATGCGCACGACTTACCGTCCAGCTAAGATTCGCTCAGGTTGATTGTACGGGGGGAGCGGAATTCGAGTTGGTGCAGCTGAGGAGGCCGGTGCTTTAAACTGCTACAAAAGGCGGTGGCATGTTATAAGTATAGAAGTATAGGGCTATATATGTTTAATATATGATATTGGAGGGGGAGGGGGGGGGGGGGGGGGGGGGCCTTTTA
>JPKZ01002211.1:25115-36041 GCA_000803305.1 Toxocara canis
GGGGGGGGGTGTGGAGGACTCTATAGCAAGAGTGCGAAAAAGGTCCGGGATACTTTTGTCGGCGAGGCGAGTTTGCTCTCGTTCTCAAATTGAATGTTGTTTGCGATCAAAATTTGTAGTGTAGAGAAGCTTTCGTAAGCTTTGATCGCATGAGGCAAAAGTAGGGGCTTCATTTTCGAATTTAGGAGTAACACTGGGCTGGAAGGAGACGTTGGGAATGAAAGCGTGGTGTTCCAAAATGTATAAGTTTATACTGTAAGCTATCTTGTTCCATTCTTCTACCTGTTGCCCTTATTTGCTGCCAAGAGGTGAAGTTCGGATGACAGATAGACCCATGTGGGAATGAATAGTAATTTTTTCAGCGCCACACCAAAACCCACCTCAAGGTCAAAAGTCAACTTTGCGAAGCTTCTAAAGCATTTTCATAGGATCTGCGAAGAACAGAGGAAGTCGATTCGGGAAAAACATCGGCAGTTATTGATCGCTTCCGCTCAGTAGGCTTTGGCGTATGCGAAAGCGTGTATTTACTGTGATCTGTTTTCTCCATTCCTGCACCTTCACTCCTGTCGTTGACGCTTCCTGGTAACGCAAAAAGTCAGTTTTCGGCGATAGCGCCAAAAAACATAAAAAGAAACGAGTTTAATGTATCTAAAGTAGCACGGTCCTGGAAATTACCACCTTGGTTGTTTATAGACAGAAATGGATCCCAGAAATCGTAGGGAGACGGTTCCAATGGTAGAAAATTCCCGAAGTCAGTGACGAGTCACCAGTGATCTGTGACATACCTGTGAATCTGTGACCAGTGGTCGCATTAGGCAGCTGACACCAGTGAGTCAGCTGCCTAATGCGGCCTTGTAATTTCTTTTGTCCCGTGGTCACCAATGCGGCCTTGTAATTTCTTTTGTCCCGTTGTGCTATGTTTGCAACTTACAATCGGCTTCCCGCAGCAATTGTTAGCGTCGGAGACGGATTTTTGCTAGCCACGAGGGGCTAGCAGAAAGACGGTGAACGAAGACAAAGAAGACAACTCGTGCCCTTACGAAGAACGTTCTTTTATTTAGGGGAACGTTCCTTTATTATCTTTGCTGTCTTCGGTCACCGTTTCTCCGATGTCATCACGTTGCTCGCGTAGCGGCACGTTTCGTATTGTCGATTTTGTTTTGTCAATAAATCTTGCTTCTTATGCGGTCTTTTGATCATGAATGACTCCATTGGCCGTCTGCGCTATCCATTTCTCGATCACACGAGACCAAAGATCAAAAAAACTTGCGCCTGTGATGTGTCCGCCGATGCGAAACTTGCGACTGATGTGTCCGCCGATGTTAATTTTGGCACGTTGCCAAATGTTAAATCCGTTCTCATTGGCCAATGTTAATTTTGGCACGTGGCCAAATGTTAAATCCGTTCTCATTGGCCAATGTTAATTTTGGCACGTGGCCAAATGTTAAATCCGTTCTCATTGGCCAATGTTAATTTTGGCACGTGGCCAAATGTTAAATCCGTTCTCATTGGCCAATGTTAATTTTGGCACGTGGCCAAATGTTAAATCCGTTCTCATTGGCCAATGTTAATTTTGGCACGTGGCCAAATGTTAAATCCGTTCTCATTGGCCAATGTTAATTTTGGCACGTTGCCAAATGTTAAATTTGTTCACATTGGCCAATGTTAATTTTGGCGCGTTGCCAAATGTTAAACCCGTTCACATTGGCCAATGTTAATTTTGGCACGTTTCCAAATGTTAAATCCGTTCACATTGGCCAATGTTAATTTTGGCACGTTGCCAAATGTTAAATTCGCACGCACATACCATTTTCCGTCTTGGCGCTTTCCAAGAAGTACAGGAATCAGCCAACACTAATTCTCGGGTGCCGCCGATTGTGCCGCATCGGAGCCCATCGTCTGTCTGCTAATGCAGCACCCAATTCGCAATCTCAATGTAGCACAATTCCTCAGAGTTTCGAATATTTGTCTTTCGTTTAACCTTCTGCACTCTTTCCAAACAAGTAAGATTATCGTTGTCCTAGTAGAACCACACGCTTACGAATAAAATGCGCTTATAAACGCCAATGCAATCTAAAGTCTGAGAAGTCAACAGGTAGTGAGTGCAGCACAATGGAGATGACTTCAGCGTATAGACTTCATCAGTAATAAGCAACAAATGTTAAATCCGTTCACATTGGCCAATGTTAATTTTGGCACGTTTCCAAATGTTAAATTCGCACGCACACACCATTTTCCGTCTTGGCGCTTTCCAAGAAGTACAGGAATCAGCCAACACTAATTCTCGGGTGCCGCCGATTGTGCCGCATCGGAGCCCATCGTCTGTCTGCTAATGCAGCACCCAATTCGCAATCTCAATGTAGCACAATTCCTCAGAGTTTCGAATATTTGTCTTTCGTTTAACCTTCTGCACTCTTTCCAAACAAGTAAGATTATCGTTGTCCTAGTAGAACCACACGCTTACGAATAAAATGCGCTTATAAACGCCAATGCAATCTAAAGTCTGAGAAGTCAACAGGTAGTGAGTGCAGCACAATGGAGATGACTTCAGCGTATAGACTTCATCAGTAATAAGCAATTTAAAGAATCAACCAGTCTGTTGAGTGTAACAGCGACATAATAATCAAGTGATCACCGCGCCGTAGTGAACCACGTTTGCCGTGAGGCACACTCTCCGCCTGTCAGGACTTGAAGATAACACTTCCAACCACCCTCCTGGAACATGCTGCACTGCTGTGGCCGCTGACACGCGCGTCAGCCCCCTTTTTACTGTTAAAATTATAACAATGCTGCCACTGTCGCGTTGGTTGCACGAGAAAGAGCTTCTATATGGTTCACAATAACCCTCAAGTTGGTCAAAACGGCCCTCAAGCAACAAGGATGAAGCATTTCCCCCCCTGCTCCCTAAATAATACAACTGGAATCCAGTCCCTGTACCGGATTTTAGTTTCGCTATGGAAAATCCCCAACGGACCGATTCGCTCATATGTTACGAGCTGCCCAAGTTAAGACCAGTTTCGCTAACATCAGTGGATACAAAAATTGTTACCTTTAAAGTACCCCAAGACCAATTTTTAAACTTCTAACGCGAAAGTCTGACGCTGATTGATGACCCGCGCGAAATGTAAGACTCATAATCTAATGGTGAATGGCGGAATACTGCACACCATTCTCCCGAGATAGGCGATCGTCGCCAGCAATCTCCGACCGTAAGACTTGAAGACACCGCAAAGGCGATGCGTGTTTCGTTGGCCACAACAAACTTGGACTTCAGTTGCATGATGCAATGTAGCTCGTAAACATGAGTAAACCGTGGACGTTATGTATAACCCGGTAGAATTTGAATGAAACAACACTGCTACAACAGTCATTTCCGAGCTCTCGCACTAGCCGAATGGTTTATATATTCCCCTGGTCACAACTGGACAAAATTCTGGCGCATCATTGAAGAGTAGTGATAAAGCAATGCAACAATACGAAAAGAGTACCAATGACAAGTGCGTTCGGTCCGAATCCTACCGAGGCACAATCGACCTCAGCGTCACCCCTCCCAGTGATTAATGAGTCCCAACCTCTTTCAGGTAAAGCACTGACAAATCCCTCGAATTCATGACAAGAACGAAACTGAAACAATGCATTACGACTCATTTGGACCTTCGACCTTTCACCTCTTTCATTCAACCTTCTAAACTCTTTCTTCTTTCAAAACAAGTCACACTCATCATAAACCTTGAACTTCATTCAGAACAGAAACCAGTAAATTATCGTATTCCTCCCTATTAAAACCCCGTTAGTGCCCCGATTTACTAGCCACAGGTTCAGTCCCCATATCCCATAAATACATAAAATGGCGGCAGCGTATGGGAAAAGGTGGAAATGTTTGGAAGGGAACAGGGAGACTAAGAGACTTTGAGAATATATATATACTGATGGGAAATGACTAGCGTGATAAATTCGACCTAATAGTATGCAAGACGAGAAACGAAACTGCAAAAAATATACGGACTAAATAAATAAATTACATTTTCTAAGCAAGCAAAAAATCAGACAAAGGCGGCCAGAAAACAGACGTAGTCTATGATAGTTCATACCGTGCACTGTCTAGAAACCGAACTCGTGAGGAAATGACCGCAGCCGTCCATATCACCACACCTTTCGACTTCATTTCTAGGCATGTTTACACTCGTAAGCAAAACGGTAGGCATTTTTAAACAAGATTTTTTGTTTATACCATAAGTTAATTTTACACTACACTCCTTCTGCCGCTTCTTTACCCTATCCAAATATATAAAATCGACCTCCGCCTCCACATCCATTCACCTGTTTGCCCAAAGACGACATGAACTATGTCAAAGTGGAACAAGTACTTGAACATAAGAGATAGGGAAGAAGCCAGATTTGCCTCTTATGGAGCCTTCGTACCAATTTTCGTCGATCTGAGAGGTCAGCTCAATGAGATCACCCTCCTTGAAGTCCAACTCCCCTTCGTTTTGGGCCTCAAAATCGTACAGTGCTTTTGCGGTCGGCTTCCGCATGGCAGGTGCAGATGGTGTAGCCACAGAACCTCCACCATAAGCAGGCGGGGGTGCTTGTGCTGGAGGAGCCGATGGTGCAAAAGCTGCATTACTAGACACTGCTGCCGGTGATGACCAGTCACCACCGTTCGCATTCGGGTAGGCAGATGGCGCAGTTGGCTGGAAATTGATGTTGGCAGCAGAATTGAATTCGTGCGTCGGCACAGGAGATCTGAAAACCATCTTACAGTTCTACAGTTTTCTGATCTGAACATTACCCCCAGTGACGCCTTTCCGAAAGCCGATTTTTTGGATGTTTGGCTTTCGTCATTCATCAGATACTTCCTCTGCAAAAAGCATTGCCGATGACAGCCTATGATCATTTCTGCAACATTTAGAAAAACCGGAAGGTCCAAATCCTCTAATGTTTGCTGTAATTGTGAAGAACATTGCGACAACCCAGTTCAGCTCTATGTTCTGCGATGTTCATTGCTTTGCCGCCAATAAAAATGACAACAAGCAAAAACGAATGAACTTCGAAACATTAAATCCTCTTTCAGCACTCACTCAACTATATATAAATGTGATAGTCCAAAATGCGCGCCGAGAAATACTAAGACTGCAATCCAAACTTGGGTAGTCTTCTGGAATTCTTTTATGTAAAAGCGCGCAGACACGTGTTTCGCTCGTGTGCGGCTGCCGAAGCTAGCATAAGTAAACCTCAAAAGTCACAACCACCGATCCGGCAACAATGTCATGATCCGCCCCTGTTATCCCTCCTTACCTGTTCTATTTTCAAGAGCTATCCAGAAATCTCAGACTTTCCTCAATTATCTGGCGAGAACTTCGAGCCGGTTAAGTGGATTCCCCAAAATTTCACAAAAACTGGAGCTCCAATCAAGACATAAGTGAAATACAAAAAGAAAAAGGTTGTAGGATTCAGGATTCGAAGATATAAAAAGAAAGAAAAATGAACATGCCTTGTACTGGGTGTCCTATCGGTGAGCACTGGTTTAACTATATGCTCCGTACGAGGCCGACTGGTCGCTTCATTCACCCTTAAAAACACTCCTTATCAGAACATCAGTCAACCAAATCAGAGGTCAGACGAAGCAGCCTATAGGTGAATGGAAACTTTGGTGCCCAAATTTCTTCAAACCACACCGTAGACCTACAACCACTAATTTCACATGCATGATTTCTACAAAAAAAAACGTGCATACCACTCGTGCATTGTTCGAAACAGAGCGATATGTACACATAAGTTTGTCAACTGCAAACGTAGGCTGTAAAAGAAAACAAACTGCTATTCCATTTAATTTCTGGATGGAAGAGGAATCAATTCCTAAACATAAAGCATGTGTCAACATCAGCAGGAAGCTACAGAACAATTCGTACAGCTTCCATACCAATTTATTTTCCAAGAAAACACTTCTTTAAATGTTGTCTTCAAAGACAAGAAACCACGAAAAGCATGGATGCAAAAAAAGACCCAAAGGAGCAGGTCATTAAAGGTCGACCCACCTCATAAACCGTGCACCGAGACGACCCCGAAGAGGTGAGACAAAAAATAGCCCTAACTCGTTATAACGATGTCCCAAGAAACTCGAGCCGACATGACATCATCTCCATGAAAAATTACAAAAACTCCTATCTTTGCTAAAAACAAAAGACGGAAGGGAGATGATGGAAATTAATTCGCCGCCTTGAATCCCTTGGATTTGAGTGCTGCACAGGCACTTAACAAATAGCTCAACTTGCCTGGCGCGCAATTGCTGTTGTAGTCGCTCGAGTACTTGTGTTGTTTGATGGTGAAAATCCAACTGCGCATCGACCAGTGCGCATAGCTGTGATACCTGCTCAACCTATAAAATGCATCAGTGAGCCTTTACTTGCCGCAAAGTTCAACAAAGGAAAAATCGCGTTATTACTATGAATGAGTTTCCTGCAAATTCGGCAGTCAGTTCATTTGCCGACAAGTCGGCTGCATGCATTCGAAAATATTTGCAGTTTTCATGCGAATCATGACGAATTGCGAAATACGTCTATTTTCGGATTCCCTAACATGAACATAGCTAATTAATTAGCTAATAACTAATAGCTAATTAGCATGAACAAAGCCCGGAGCCTATGGCTTGCAAAACTAACATTTCTTTCTTCAAAACTCTTTAAAGGCATGTCCTCAACGCAGAATTTGCTCCAATTTGCTCCACGCGTACGATATACACTGCGCAAATCGATTCAGTCAACTGCGCAGTTTGCGTATAATTACGCTCATGTATTCCAATCTTTCTATTCCTTAACAATCCTCGGAAACTGCAGGTCAGAAAGCAATAACAGACAAACAAAACAAAAACCAAAGAACCATCAACGCGCACCAAATTTCTGTTTTGTCGGGATGGGTCTACACGTTATGCCATTATCAGTAATGAGTAAACATATACGTCGCTTCACACTGCAAAAACGGCCTGAATGAGGACCTCAAGCTTAAGAGGAAAATATTAGCGAAAATTATGCGTCCGCAGATATGTCACTGAATGAAGATAAAGCCTAGTGAAATACAACAGCTTGCATTTGATATGATCTTGCATGCCGCTGAATAGTCTCTTTAGGTCGACCTGCTTCCGAAATCGCACCCAGTGTGCTGACTTATCGGAATTTGCCACCAAGTGAATCTATCCTTGCATGAGTTATGAAATACTATCAAAAACCTTTCAACAAAGTAAAGTCCATCTACAGTCGATAAAAGTGCCCAATCAATCGAGCAAGCATTTGCCCGAGTAATTAGGCACAAATTAACCGAATAATAAATGAAGAAATAAAGCAATACTCACATCATTGCTTAGCAGATTGTACATCGCTTGCTCAGCCAACCGCTTCGACTCCTCTAGCTTTTCTTCTGCTTGTATTAATTCTTCATCTTAATAAAAAAACTTCCAACTTCAACTTCAAAGAATTAATGCCTTTCCATTACCTCTTCCATTCATGCACGAACAACTGAAACAAATTTCGAGAAAAAATGCAACAAATAAATTTTTTCTCGAAATTATACCTTCAGAATATTTCTTTGTGTATCTAAAAGGATATCTTCAGCATATCTTTATGAAGGAAAAAAGAACAACGCACATAAGCTAAAAGCATCGCCAAAAAACAAAATCTATCATTCCAAATCGCCCATATATATGAATGAAAATCCCAGGCCTTCCACTTGAAATAGAAACAGCAATGCGCATAAATCCGGAAGAAAAAAGAAAAATAATAAATGAAAGAGATACCTCGAGTCTGCTTTCGCTTCTTACAATCGTAATCCAATCGACGACCTTTCAGCTTTGTTCGATGATGCTGCAGTGTATAATTTCCATTACACAGTAATCGTAACCAAATTACGAAGCGTAGCACATTACCGTACACTGCCGCATTTCAGTCACCGTATCAATCCCCGTTCCTTTCTGACAACGTTTCCACTAATTAAAATGCGCTCTCATCAAAATCTGACACTTGGTTCCAATTTTTCCCCCATTTTCTTGTCTTTTCAAAACCTGAGCCGTTGAATTGCCTTAAAGTTAAAATTCCCCTTCGTTATACAAAACGCAGGCTTAACAGTAAAAATAACTGTTGAGATGAAACAAGCTAAGTGGAAACAAAGCTGACATTAACTTCCTTCAAGTCGGTTTGTTGCAGATGTGCAAGCGGATCCAAGAAGTTGTGCTTCACATTGTCTTCCATTTGATATTTTATATCGGCCATTTGCCGATAAGCTTCAGATGCGTCCAACAGCGCTGAAATCATAAATAATTGGCTGTCACATTCAGCTATTAAAAAGTAAGCATAAAGACATCTTACACAGTTCACGCGACACGCTTAAGTCCAAGCAAATATTATATCCACGGAATTTTAGCACTTCCCACTGGGAACTACGCTAACAAGCCCTCACCTCATCCAACGTATCTCAAAAGAATCCCTGAGGAAGACCTCAAATTCTTAAGACGGTACTTTAGTCGCCTGTGTGGAAAGAACAAATCAACCTATAAAAACTGCACATATTATACAGGTAAGTGTTACAAACTGCAACGATAAGACATTACATCTTCTTATTCGTTCGCACTTTCAAAGACCTCGAAATCGAACTACCTTTTCCGAGGTCAGAGTTATTGCCGAGTGCGGTGCCATATTTTTGCATCGTTTCCGCGAGAACACCTTCTGTCTGTGGATAAGGTGATGCCTTGGTTGTACCTCGTACTTTTGACAGCGCACCCATAGTGGCCATTTTAGCTCGAGTTGCTGAAAACTCCAAATTATCGCGCGCTCCTACAGCAAATCACAGACGCATTTGCAACATCACTTAACCAACATAACTCCCAATCAAACACATCTGAAAACAAAGAACTTAATATTCTTAAGCAAACGGCTTAATCAGCAGCACCATCAGATTTTGTCTGCAATGCACAACGCATCATAAAATTGGAGCTAAACACTTCCTTTATGCAAAAGATATTTTAACAGCTAAACGATGTGAACGAAAATGTCAAGACAAACAGTTTTGCAGAAATCACTGCGATTCATAAATGACATTCATTTTTCGCAGTGGGGCTGTCGTCCATTCTTTTGTCAGCAGTTGAATGCAAAAAGAGACGAAATCTATCCCTTAGCCAAAGCGAAAAAAGTCATCAAATCAATTAAAATACACAACGGCTTACCCGGATTAGGTTGTAAATATTCATGAGTGTCTGCGATCAGTGAAGTTATCAACTCGTAAGTCGTATCAACCTTCTAAAGACAAAAATTACGCTATAAATTGATATTTACAGCATTATTGAAGTCAATTATACTCCACCCCACAAAACGGTGAGAGACATCAAATATTTATTTTTGCACATCATTCAAATCGCCTTGACAATACTTCTTCATTGCGCTTACCCCTGCATAGGAACCACAAAATTCACTGCGGCCATCAAAGAAATCACCGAAAACGGATGAGGAGCTGGATTGGACCGTCCATGACTTGAAATCATAGACAGACAAGACCATCAACCATCCGTCCCTTTGAACCTCAGAATATGCTTCACGCAAGCGAATACCCAGGTAAAATAAAAGCAGAGGACTCTCAGCGGCTAACTATTCGTTCATCCTAAAAGAACTAAAATGACTTCGGAATCTTTGTAGTCCATTATTTGGGACGTTGTGATGATTGACTATCACACTGTTGCACAGCGGTGCAGAAAATGAGAAACCAACACCATTCTTGGGCATATCGACTTTAAAAAAATATAAATGAAGAATTATCGAATTTTGTGAATCAAAAAAAGGACTGACCCTTTCCATTTCGTTATATTCATCGTCGAGTTTAGTTGGCTCTGCAGCGCCCATGGTTTCGCTGAGATACTGCAACGAACTGTTTCATTTAAGAAGTTCGCTGACACAACATTGAAGAATATAGTATACATTATAAATAGTATATTTAGCACGTTATCGCTCGGGCCTTCAGTGCGATGTCTCGATGTTACTGAGGCAATCGCACGCCGAGCACAGCCATCCCTTTGGCTGTTCTAGCCTGTTGTTAACTACCCGCTGGCTGGGCTGTCAGTGGTATGGTGGGAAGCAGTCGGGAATCGAACCCGGGTCCCTCCGCAAGCGAAGCGGGGGATCTACCATTGAGCTATTGCCGCCCATGTAGTATATATTTGTATGTTTTTTCTTTTGCATATATTTGTATATAATTTTTGTGTATAATATAATATAAAATGCAATATTGTATACAAGAGAAGCATATACATTTGCATATTTCTTTTCTTCGTAACTGGTGCAATACCATACAGAATGTAATGGCGATAAGACCTATCCTGATGATATGTGCATATGTGAGCGCCTGTACCCATTTCGCAATACTCATCGCCATTGCATGTCAGTCCAGACTGCCATTATTCGTCACTTCCAAACAACGAGGATGGAATATTTACCCCCCACCCCCCTTTCGCCCCGTCCCATCGTCTCGACATCGGGTTATAGACTTCAAACCAAATTCTCTTCTGATACTGTTTAGATGCTATGTGCTCGTAATAAATTCGCCGAAACGTTTGTTAAACTTGATGCTGACGAAGGAAGAAGAATTCTCTAAAATACGGCGAATACCCAATATAACGCAAGGACCGTTGGAAACGATGACGTTTTTGCGAACCACATTGAGAAGCACAGAAATATTTCTATTCTTACCACTCCAATTTGTTAATTGCACGTCAAAACTAATTGAGAATTACGGAAACATTTCTATTTTTACCATTCCAATTTGTTAATTATATGTCAAAACTGATTGAGGATTACGGAAATAACCCTATTTTTAACACTTCAATTATGTTATCTTATCGTTTCAGATGAGCTTTCAGACTCATGTAGCCTGTCCACGGTGAATATTATC
>JPKZ01002211.1:60776-76750 GCA_000803305.1 Toxocara canis
CGGAATTGCTCTGTTAAATGCCATAACCTCGCAAAACAACAAGCGATCTTTGGTTAAAAAAAAATTTAAGACAAAATTTTTAACGTAGACGAAATTACGATAAACATTAGTTGCCTCTGGTAAACAACGCTATACTGTATATAAAAGGTTTATACTGTCCGTCCTAATTACAGTAACTGGTGAATAAAAGAGCCGGCACCGAACTGCAGTCTCTAAAATGTGTTGTGTTACACAATGGCGTAAAACCTTTTCTAATGAATTCCTTTTATATAACTCCGGTCGGATTTTAAGGCTGAAAAGTGCCACTATGTCATTAGGTATAATAACCCTGGAGCCTATGAATCTCACAGCTTTCTACAGAGAAGTTTAATCGATCTTTTTTTTTTTCAACTCACGCTTATTGGCACTCTTTAGCGTGTACATTTTCAATACTTTGTTCTGTCATAAGAGGATGGATTATGCCGAGATCGACTCTATTTTTTGGCAGCGCTCAGAAGTGAGAAGAGCTACATTAGAAGAGGAGGAGCTATATCAATAAGAAGCAAGAAAAGGAGGAGCTATATCAACGAGGAGCAAGAAGAGGAGTAGCTATATCAACAAGAAGGAAGAAAAAGAGGAGCTATATGAACGAGGAGCACCGGTTTTGAGCATATTTGGCCAATAAAATAGAGATAACAATTTTCAGTCGATTCTTACGACAACGGACTTCATTTGTAAACAGAAAATTGTACGACCATAACTGTGCGAGTTTTGCCAATAACCGTCATCAATTATTCGGTGTCCCTCCACTAAAATATATGGCAACGTTTGCAGAAGCACTCAAGACTATATAGAGCACCAGGAACATCTGGAGAGGAAGGAGAGGGGGGGGGGGGGGGGGGGGGGGGAAACAAAAGAAAATGGTAACATCAGTTTGGTCGACTATCCAGAAACTTCCAGAAACTTTAAGACTAATTTCTAGGCCAAGCCTTAACATGAATATCAGTGGTACTTAGGGACTATGCGATCCTCACCTATCACCCTCCCCCTCCCCCTTACAACACAAATTTCCATTAAACTCCGAGACGAAAAATCCGCTCTGCCCAATAACGCTCATTGACTAAACAAGCGCCATGGTAGCCGCTAGTGGCATTGACATTATAAACTACTCGGCTTACAACAATATCTACAACGAAAAATTTATACTTATGTGCGCATAAAATACTCTTGAAGGCTTATTGGCCGCCAACGTAAACCCTAACGAAATCGCCATTTCTTTCTCTGAACTATTCAAGTATAATGATTTCGATGCGCTCTCTCCGAACTCATTCCACGCATTCGTTTTTCCATAATATGCGCACTTCTTCTTTAAAAATCGATCGGTATACGAGCAAATTATGTTATAGCCGTAAAAATCAACTATAAATAACAGACGACAAAGCTCCGATAAGCCCCGATGAGCTCCGTTAAACAACACTGAATACAGTTATCCGGCAGCGATGAACACGCATACGCAGCCGACGAATGATGATGACCATCGGTATACGAGCAAAAAAAGGCTTAGTAGCGCGTAAACGTTCATTTAATCAACGAACGCGCTGCGCACTCAAATTGACGGTACAAATGTGCAGCACAGACTCCGTGACGAACCAGACAAACATACAACTCTTTGACACTAAATAACAGACTGCGAGAGAAAGCGGAAAAGATATGCTCGATTGAGGGTGGAAGAGAAAAATATTTTTTGAAAATATTAAAGTGGCTGCACAAGAGATTGGAGGTTTGCAGAACACACGCAAAATAGCTATTAAGAGACGCCGACTGCAACAATGCACTTAAAATGGTGGACGCAAACGTCGCAACGGTCGTCCGTTTGTTCACGCATGATGCATGTAAACCCGAATGGCACGGAGTTGGTTTTCATAAAAAGATGATAAAAGCAGGAAAAGTTTAAAAAAATATTCGCAATATTAAAAAAATATTTTAAAAAAACACATTTAAAAGAAACTTTTCTGAGCCGACGAACATCATCGTTCGTCGGCTTAGTAACGTTTATCATAGACTTCCCGCCCATGAATGTTGCACAACATCGCGAAGATGTTCGCCTCAGCAAGCCAAAACGCTCATTCGTTGAGCCTTTAGACGTGCCATCTTAAGGACAAATTACTCTCACATATACACAATAATACCAATTAACGGGTAGCAGTAGCTCAATAGTAGAGCTCCCGCTTCGTACACGGGAAGACGTAGATTCGATTCCCCGCTGCTTCCCCCAGCACATACGGGAATCGATGCAGCTGACAACCATGCCCACGCATGATAGTCCTGACCATTTTGAGAACGCCTGGTGGTCAGCCTACTGGCGATCCGTTGGGTAAGCAGCCGGGAATCGAACCTACATCTTCCCGCGTACGAAGCGGGAGCTCTATCATTGAGCTACTGCCACCCGTTAATTGGTATTATTGTGCACATGTGAGAGTAATTTGTCACTTAAGATGGCACATCTAAAGGCTCAACGAATGAGCGTTTTGGCTTGCTGAGGCGAACATCTTCGCGATGTTGTGCAACATTCATGGGCGGGAAGTCTATGATAAACGTTACTAAGCCGACGAACGATGATGTTCGTCGGCTCAGAAAAGTTTCTTTTAAATGTGTTTTTTTAAAATATTTTTTTAATATTACGGATATTTTTTTAAACTTTTCCTTCTTTTAGCACCTTTTTCTGAAAATCAATTCCGTGCCGTTCGAGTTTCCATGCATCATGCGTGAACAAACGGACGACCGTTGGGGCGGTTGCGTCCACTATTTTTACCAATTAATACCATCAAATAAAAATAATTACTTGCAACAAGAAACTTCTATTCGAATAAACGAGGTCATATTCAAGTAAAAAGTGCAATAAAGGCGTTATATTTGGAACGAATAAATTAAAATGGGACTTGTATTTCAGAGATAGTGTCATACTGTTAGATCGGCCTAACGTTAATAGCACCGAATATAACCAAAGCTCAGATCAGGTATGCACAATTATCTTGTGTGAATCGAACGCAGCAATTAGTAAATTAGGTCTATATAGTTGTGCATTAATTAATTACAAAGATAAAAATCTCTTAAAGCAGCCGCTTTGAAGAGTTTACTCTAGCAAAGAATCAACATACGATTCGTCGAATACTCAAACAAATCCTCGTTTTACTTACTCGTTTCCGTACGATAACTTCCCCACCTTATAGCAGCCGGCTGACCAGCAGGAGCTCTGGAAATAGTCACGACAATCACGCATGGGCATGGTTGTCAGCTACATCTATACGGGAATCGATCAAATTACAGCTGCCTTTGTATCTTTGCTTGTTGTAGCAAAAATCGAATTGATCGACATAACACGTGAGCAATACGTCATTAAGCGCCGATACCAAAGATCATTCACAACTGGTACACATAAACACATCCACATATACACGTTCTGATTATAAACGACAAAAACAAAAGCACCTATACAAAGAGCATTTCCAAAAAGTAGACTGTATCGTTTCCAATATACAACCCTCGTTGTATATTTTACAAACGAATAATATCAGCACACTAAAAATAACAACATACCTGCTATCTGGCTTTCGTCGATCTTTTGGAACCAACCATCGATATGGTCGTTCGGCTTTTCTAACAAATATCCTGAAAAACGAAAAATTATTTCAATCAACTAAACAAATCTCATAACGCAGAAAATCGTTGCAAAAGATTAGTTTTTTAAACTTCCAAGTCTACAACGATTCAAAATTGAGAGCATTATTTTTTGTTGAGTCTTACAAGATTAGGCAATCGAGGCATTGCTCTGAACAAACGCTTTGTCATCATCATGTTCGAGACAAGAGCAATTTTAGAAAATATCGATATGCTCTGAATAGCTCTGAAATTCCATATTTTTAGGAATTTTTTGAAAAATTTATGTTTTTTTTTTTCATTCGGGAATTGCACGAAGTGTGCGATTTTTTTGTTGTTGTTGTCAAATTTTACTCTTACCAGCGAAAATATTTTTCTTAAAAATTCTAGAAATTTATGTTCGCCCCTTTCAGCGATAATATTCAATAATGCTCTCCTCTATTCGGAAATTTTAAAAAAAAAATAAAATAAAATAGAAGAAAATAAAATAAAAAATTCCTCGTACAATCAGCACAACAATGCCTATTAGTTTAAACTTATTTTGGCTGAAAATTTTTTTCAAAACATATGTCTGCCATCTTCGTCTGCGTGATATCATCGTGAAACCAGTTCTCCGAATTTAAAAAAAAAAAACAACCTTTTCTCCGAAAGTACCACAGATGACACCCATAAACCACGCAGGGCGAGAAATATTTACTTCTCACGAAATAATATTCTACAGTATTCTCAAATACCGTATTACAGAAAATTTCCGTCGCGTGATCGCCTTCATATGAACAACGGTCAGCTGACAAGTAGATGAAGTGTCGCACTATTTTAGAGAATATGAGAGCCCTTGCTAACGTGCATCTAGGCACACAGCAATCGATGAGGCCTCGACATGCACTATGATGCATGTAGCGCACAAATTCTTTGCACTCTCGTTCCTCTCTCCAGTAGAGCATTTCTTCTCGCCAATCATTTTCACGTAAATGATCATCAGTGCAAAATGCAAAATATAAGGACAGAAAGCAAAAAAAAAAAGGCAAAGAAAGTTTAGGGAATTATTCTCCTTTCTCTTTCCCTTGTGTAATTTGCTCAGTTGATGATGGAGACCTCACTAATGCCACGTTCCTTATCGGTCGTCAGCTGAACAGACAAGTCCTGAAACTAAAGGTGGGGGAGGGGGGCAAGGGGAGGAGGGCTATGTACGCAACTTCATTTCACAGTTGTGGTGTGGTCCCGGTTCCCAACTTCCGGAGGCCATTCCTCGCACCCTCCCTCACTCCTTACAATATCGCTTCTCTGTTTTGTATCCACGACTTTGTCACTCCCGCGCCACTCTTCTACCGTAGTTTCAACTCAAAACTTTTCAATCAACCACACAATTTTAACAACTAGAACACCGAAACCAGCCTAGTGCCGTTTTCGCACCCCAGTAGAATACTTAAAAGTAAGCTCAGTACAGTGTGGTGAAACCACGATGACGGACGGGCAGGTGCGTTCCCCTATTCCCCGTTTTGTTCAGGCACAGANTATGCATTTTTCTTGTTCGTTACTTGCAACTCTGAACCTAGAACAAGGGATTAAATGAGAATTGAACGAAGCAACTGCTTCACACAAAAACGTTCCAATGCAATCTTCTTCGTCCTCCATTCATTTCCCTCGTAACATGCGACCGTTAGAAACACCACTTACATTTATCATATAAGTAGGCGAGTAATACTGATCGGGTAATACTGATCTCCAATAACAAATATAAGCGATAAGCTATTGTTTTTACAAAGTCGACCATCCCAAAAATACCAATAATACAAAGTCAAAATTACAATTTATTACTCGCAAACATTCTACACTAACAAATCGGCAAGTCTCATTGCGAATAAATTAAAATCATGAATGTCGGAAGATGGCAACAATAATGAGCGATACCCGCATAAAATGCAAACAAAATTTCTGGAAACTAAACAGCAATGTAAATTCCTTACTATGCAATTCGGTATTTAAAAACCAATATACTCAATTTGACCGTCCCAATTGTTCCTAGTATTTCTGGATTTCACTCGGCAAGAAAAAGACCAAAGTAAAAACAAGAAAAAAAAATTGAGAAAAAAATCCATATATAAGCTGATGATCCCATCGAGCTGATTAAAAACGAACATCGACAAGTGAATATCACTCACAACAGAACGAATATCCAAGCGAAATGTTCTTGCTCCCCCCTGCATCATTTAAAAATTCTCTCACCACTCGGTACAGTCAAATAATTGAGCGAAGTAAGTTGCACTATCAGTGATAGTCAACAAACTGATAAACAACAGTATCGATACCAAAATATGCAAATAAAGCCGAAAATCCCACTTCCGACCTCATTCTAAGCTGCATACCTAAATTCACNACATAAAATAGTCAATCGGACTCTCGATACTAGATTTCTAACAAAGTGTTAAGTTCTCTCCCTGTGCTCTTTCATCCGTGCAGTTTTCGTGATTTGCACCCTTCGATATAAACTGATGTAAAGACCCCCATTTCATCCTCAATCCATTATGTAAATACGAAACTGCTCACAACAGAGGCGAACGCAGAAAAAAATTTCGCGGAAAGCATGCAGAAAAATTGGAAGCATACAAGAAAACTCCAGAACTGCTCGCATGGAATTACTTCGCCCAAGACTCCTTCACAATTTTGCTATTAAAAGGCATTCAGAATTCATTTCAGTTTTATCAAAAGAGCTTGTGCGCATCTCGCTCTCCTCCTTATTCCCTCGTCCGCCAATAATCCAGACGAAGAAAAGTGAAAACACAGTCTAAGTATGAGATCATTGCCTCTGCGACTATTCCGCATGGCTCATTAGTCGAGGAATCATACGAGCCTAGGTGGCATTTTGAACGTCGGTATAATAACCGAAGAAATCGACAAGAAGGAGCAGATTCGAAAGCCATAAGTCCTTACTAGTTGACTGCATCTTTATTGCTGAAAGCATAGAATATAGAGTAACAAGTAACGTGTGAATACTCTGTCATGCTTGCCATAATCGGGCTGATGAAATCTATGACCCTATTTGATCGCACTGGATAGCGAAACAGAACAGCAAGATGGGTACTGGCCAACATACTGGTCGTAAAAACGAGGATGACAATAACAAGTGAAGCCAAAATTGCAGAACCGTGTCTTACGGACTTCCTTTATTTTGGCAGATGATGCCCATGTGTGTATATAATGCTCCAGCCTGTCTCCTCCCCCTTCCTCACTCTCGTTTTTGGATCTTCTTGTACGAGAACCACTTCCTTAAAATAAAAATGACAGGGTGCTTCTCCTTCCTTCTCCTTTTCAAGTTCAGCTAAGGGCATTTCTAAAAACCTGGGCCGCATTATCTACCCTCTCCTTCGTCGCACCTTGAATTCTGCACAACGCTGAGTGTTTCTAATGTATGGGACGGAAAATATAAAAACGAACCGTTACAGAAAAGTTCAGTATTTTCATCGAACTCCTTGAAAGCAAGCTCAACAGCACCGCGATCTGCCTTCAACACAGCCATTCGAAAATCTGTTATCGAAGAAATGCATGTGCGAAGCACATTGACTAGCATCACATGCTTTGCGCCCAGAAAACACAACCGTCGCAGTGATGTGACCAGCTGCCTTAAACAAAGTACATTTTCACAGCTGCCTTAAACAAAGTACACTTTAACTTTATGACACTGAAAACCAAATTCTAGCAATCAACCTCAAGCTTCCACCACCCAATCTTATTTAATATTCCCTCCTTTTCACAGAAAACAAAATGATTTTCAAAACGTTTCTGTTAGCAACACAAGCGTTGCTTTACCGAAACAAGCTCAACTACGTGCGCTTAACGATGCGTTGTGACGTACCTATTTCAGTAGAGAAGCCACTGAGTCACAATTCCACACCATTTTTGACTGCAAGCACATGTCACACACACACATTACTCTCCAGCCATGACCATTTGACCGCCATCAGAGCTAGGATTTAAACGCCTTTTTTCTGGAGCAGAATAGAGCTAAATCAATCAACACATCACTGTTTCTATGGTCGAGAAATAAAAAGAATTATTCAGCAGACTCACCTAAGCGAACTATACGCCTCATCGAGAGTTTTCGAATTGAATACTTTGTCCTGAAAATCGAAAATTTCAAAAAAAAAACTACGAACAAATTTACAAAACGCAAGCAACTGAAATTTAAAACTCAGAGATTATCCAACTAAACGATTAAATTATCAAATTTGAAATCCCCGAAGTTCTAGGGAAGTGAAGTTTAGCGAAAAAAAGCTACAGACAGGCAAAAACAGAAAATTTCCGTTTGCATATTCGGACAAAAAATCATGTCTACTAGGATAAACTGCACAACGTACAAGATAAACAACGTAGAAGAAAAAATACAATAAACTACTATGTGATAACATACACTCTGAGATGAACTTGTAATATTAATTTCATGATTATAAATTCTATTCACACTTCACTTGGTAAAGCAAACACCGGCGCCACCAGAAATCAAAACAATCTAAAGTGACGCTGCTTGCCTATGTTGCTTATCTCGTACAAATGCAATTGCTCAGGATGACAAGGATGCCAAAAAGTTCAAAGGAGAAACGCATGTGACAGAAATGCTGCCGGCGAAGGACCCATGCGAAACGGATCCCGCAGCAAACTAAGTTGAACATAAACAGTAGGATATTGACTACTGGTAAATGACCTTTAGCGCAGATGTCAGAATGTGGTCGACCTGGTTGTGAACAAACATAAGCACTGCACCCAAAAAGTCACACATTCGTGAGCGCATCAACATAGTTCGCCAATCTGTGAATGCTTCACCCAAATCTAACTGAAACATCTCCACATTAGACATCNAGTCACATCCTGTGACTCGATTCAACAAACGACTTAACGGTTCAGTTTGGCATTCGGTTTCTCATTCCATCGCGCAGTAAGTAAAACTATCAGCAGAAAACTGTTTTCCTAGTTGTTTTTGCAAACTGAGCGGCCAACGGTATTTAACTTACACGATACGGGCATTTTCAATTTCCCATGAATTTCGTCCATGCATATGAGTCAAAGTTGGAAAAAGTTAAGCGTCACGCATGCAGCGCGCCTGTGCTTCTTTTGTAAGAGATCCCAAATTTTATTAACAGCTCTGCGCCTTACTCTGAATCGATCAGATTTGAAACCGCAACCGCAGATTAGAACAAAACCAAATTTTAAAAAGAAACAAAACAAGGCTTTGACGAGGACAGGGAAAGAAGATAAGTGGAAAGGCGTGCGATACCTCTTCCAGTGTGGTGCATTCGACAGCCAAATCAGTCATTAGCATCCAAAGATCAGCACAAGTGCTGAGTGTTGATTGTGTAAAAACAATCTGCAGAGGAAATGTTGGTTCATAGTGAAGTCGTACTGAGAATGCCTCGTCAACCGACACTGAAACAAAACCCAATCATTACTTTCTATATTAACCCCTTCTCCTAACTATGGTCCTCCAACCGCTCTATTCAACCTCTTCTCTCTCTCCTCCAAGTATTCATTGACCCTCCTCCTCCACTCTATTCATCTCCAGACATTCAGACTTCGCCCCTTCAATTCTTCCAAACTTGCCATACATCCTTGGTGATTTGGAATTCGCTTTGTGCATTACAACGTTGTTCCGTGAATAAATATGCACGTAAGCTTCCGAATTCAAACCTGCGTATAGCTGGCCAAAGAAGGAGAATGAACTTACGAGGGATCTATGGAACAACCTTCCGGAAAGAATAGTTGACGCATAAAACGTTCCGATGTTTTATAGCTGTCTTAATTCGTTCGACTTGAGAGCTCCTTCTAACTTGGCCTACTAAACACCACCTGCACATCCTTTGTTTGCTAATTGACATCTCATTTGAGCTCCTTTTCCCAGTCTCTGAATCCCAAAATATCTATTTACTGTTCTTCACTTATTCATTTTGTTATGCAGTACTATTCAGTATTTCAACTGCCAATAACTACATTCCTTGTATCTCTGAGGTTTCAGCAGTTTTTCTCATTTTTCTGCGTATTCAGCGCCCTTCCTCCCTTTCTGTTAACGTGTGTAATGTATGTATGCATGCATTTGCTCATATGCAGTTATTTTGCTGTTTCATTCATGCTCACTGCAACATGCATTTTCCTTTACTGGTATGATTAAAGAAAATCTAGCGCCTGTGCAAAGTATTGTCTAGAAGCCGTAGGACTGTATTCGCAAAATGGTTCAGAATATCAAGAAGTTATGTGAAATGACGAACGAAAGAAGATTAAATTTGGGGAGGGGGAGGGGGAGGGGGGAGGAAGGATGCGACTGGAGAGGAGTGCAAAGCTTAGATGAGCACTCGCGAAGCTGGAGGTCTAGGCGTTGGTACTCAACCTGAAAATTCGTATAGCATGAAAAAAAAGAAAGAAACGGTTACTAACCAGTGACACGTAATCCGCGGACGATTTTGTCCGAATATCTCTGCTGAGCTATTGATGAATAAATACTCTCGATTATACAGCTTTCCGTGGGACGACCATCTATTCCAACAAGTGATGATATCCCCTCCCCATGACTGCCATTACCCGCCACTTGATGCAATATACTGAAATAAAAAATATTGAAAGAGGGAGAAAAAGTGGATAGGGGAGTTTTGTGATGAAGTACTTTTCCCGACATCCTAAAAATGTGCAAAGATTGGTTTTTTCTTTTCAACAGTGGATTTTCTTGAAAACCTGCCGAATTCTATTTTTCCTAAAATATTTAGAAAATCAATTTTTCCAAGGAACCTTCGATTTCCAAAAACGTGATCATTTTGCCTCAACGATCCATTAGATTTTTCTGAAGGAAAAAGATGACAGTGAAGACACCTTTACTGACTTTAACACTGCACCTCACTTCCGCTTTCTTTCACATAACTTCCAATTTCTCTGTTCCATAAAACTGTTTTTTAGGAATCTGAGTAACGCTTTTAAGAATTCAGTACAATGAGATGAAGCTTGGAATAAAAGATTACTAAAAGCCTAACCAGAGAGCTTAATGACAAGCTGTTAGATTCTTTTTGAGAACTTCAGCCGATTTCAAAAAAAAAAACGGACAAACAAACAAAAGAGAGGATCTGAACCCCTCAACCTCCCTCCCACCGACTGAAGGCACTCGCTCGAGCTACTGCTTCTAACTATTAGGACTGTTCACCCGTTACACTTTGACGTAAAAGCACACCTTAGGTGTTGGCTCTTCTGTTCGCACTTACATTCTGAAGCAGGAAATTTATTATTATTATTATTATTAAGGCTCTCGTATCACGATCATTCTAGCAGATAAGATCATAGATGCTTGTTAGCAAAACAATAAAAAACAGGTTGCGTCGACTGTGTTGCAACACAGCCCCTATTCTCTCCACCTCCTTTCTGAGCAAATGTCATGTGGATACTCACGCTCTACTTGGGCAACACTCTACCCTTTCGAAGCTCTTTGTTTGAACGTGTCCGTTTACATCTTCTTTCAACATGAAAATAGGGCCTATTGCGCCACATAAATAAACATTCCATTAAAATAAACGACTAATGAACGAATTGTTGGAAAGCAACGACGAGCCTGATAATGCTGTCCGTGACAGCGCCATTTTTAGCGAGGAAAATATCTTCAATAAAAAGAAGTGTCGCTCTGAAGCTATCCATAACGTCACGACGCAACTGCTCTGCTGACGGTATATTAACAATATCTCTGCAAAATTAAAAGACATTTTTCACCAAATGTCCCATTTATAGCACCCAAAGTGTCATTACAAAATATAACAAACGCCCAAATCTCAATATGCTTATTGTTATGGAAGTTAAAATACTAAGAAGGAATCACTGATTTCTTTGAGACAATTTTTTAAACTCGCAGAAATTCAATTCACCTAAACTATAAATTATCAGCTATAAATGTAACAAACGGGTACAAGAATAATTTTCTTAAAAGTTTCAATATTTCACAAAATTCGATCTGGAACAAAAAACGATGAAGATTTGTATTTTCGTATTCTCAAAAAATTGCAACTGGGTCTTACGTATATATGCTGTCAAGAAGCGCCTGAAGAGCACGATTAGGTAACTGTGATTGAAGTGCTTCCATTAGACGATCCGCTTCAAGCTTATTTCCCTTGCTGACCTAAAAAAATATTCCATTCAACAACAGTAAAATAACACTCACCCGCACTAATGAATAACGAGAAAACAAGTGGAAATCATAACACTGACGTTTACCTATTGAAGCGAAGCGAATCGGATTTCAACTGGGCGATTTGCAAATCGAACAGGCTACTAGGACGGCTGAACAGAAGCCAACTTCTAGATATACGCTATACTCCAGCAGCTATCATGTTTCTACCGACAACTACAATCGGGGCTTATGATAAAGTAGCAGTTCCAGCGATATGCCTCAGGCAGCTCCTCCCGAACCAAAATTAGCTCCTTGAACAACTCGATTTGCCCACCTTTGACTTTATGGCACTGGGTGAGCACCGCCATGGATTAACATATATCGCTTGTAGAGTTTAGGTCTGAACGTCTAATATGTTGAAACATGTATGCAAAAAGCCCCAAACTCCTGAAGAACACCAGGGTTTAACTATTGAATTTTCTGCGCAACACCAGCATAAATACTTCCGTACAAAAAACAAGAACCAGAAAAAAGCCGTTAAAAAAAACGAACCGATAATTCATGATTTGGCACCGTTTGAGCGAGATATTCGCTGATACTGGGATAGGACTTCAGCAGTTTCATCATTTTTCCTTCGCGCATCCATTTCGCGCAGAAATCCTCTCCTAGCAAACTGTTCGGAGGCAAACAAATGCCAAAATCGTTCCGCCACGATTTTACTACATCCGCTGCAATCATAACCATGAGCACTTATGTAGATTGACTTTTCTTCGATTAGGGAATTCCGGGATTATGAAATAAAAGGAATGACAGGTAAGATGGAAAACGATTGAAGGGAGGAGGGGAGAGAGGTCAGGAAAGGGCGCAAGCTTTTTTAAAGGAGAACGGTTACGCAGTAAGCATATTGTTCCCTCCCCCCGCAAGCAGCGAAAAAACATACAACAACAAACTGGTTACTTATCTCCAAATGGGGTTGCATTGAGGATGTAATCATGTCCAGTTAATTCTTTACGTCTTAGAAACGGTTTTGCCAACAAAAAAACATTTCCAAAGGCCAATTCATCCTCCACAACAAATGTTCCTTTTACCAACACATATTTTTGCTGCTGTGTACTAAAAAAACACGCCCATCTTCAGCATCCCCTGCGAATGCTTTTGATGTCCATGTATCCCTTAAAAACATGTCTCTGTCACCTGTCAACTGTACCCAACCGATTCCCAAGGCACAATATGAGTGCGCATGATTATGGATGAGCAGTGGAGAGTTCGACTCCCACTTCGTTTGGTTATACCGGACGGACAGTAGCCTAATCTTCTAGCTGATCGTCGCCCAACTTTTTGAAAAGCATTACGCATGAAAAAAAAAAAGCTACATCTGCACTCTGACATGAACATTTCCCTAAATCAAAACTAAACAGGCACAATTCAACTATGCAGAGTGAATATGACCATAAACAAAACACCTAATGCGATACACCACTCATACGATCACTTCAACATTTTTGAACAGTTTTAGTATCAGAAACAGCCATTACTTAGTGCTGTCGAAGGCACGTGTCTATCTAATATGGAGCATTCGTTTGCACAATTCGGCAGGAACACTCCATCGCTGAGGCATTCATCCCCATTGCAAAGCCACTGCATTATCGAACTGCAAATAATGAATGCGTCGTTTGTTGCACTTTCAATCCTCGAATTTGGCCAAATCAGAATTCCAAACTACTTAAAACGAGTTAACATAAATTAGTTTAATTAGTATAACTTTAATAAATTAATTTAGAACATCAAGAAAGTCGATAACAACAGCTGAGCCCTTTCATGCTAAAATTAATAATTAATTAAATTAATAAATTAATAAATCAAGTTAATAAATTAACATAAATTAATATAAACTAACAACAAAAGCCAACCTTGTGCGGGCTTAGCTAATGCTAAAAAGCTTTCATTGTTTAAAAAGAACAACAAACATAAAAAACTCCATTCCGCTTTTACATTAAGAACTCACCCATGAAAAAGTTCTATGAGTGGAACAAGCATCTGATCGCATAAAGTTCCCACGTCTCGTTGCACACTTCCAGCCAGTGTCCTCGCAATGAACAACACGTCCATCATGGTTGAGCACTACAAAGCACATATGCACCCATCATCTACACTTTCACTACGCTTACTCCCTCCCCACATCGCTTAATTCGCTAAAAGCCCAAACTCACAGACCATTATAAAAACTGTGAACCCGTATTACGTTTCTCGACTTAATTGCCTACCTTACTCTTTCTACTAACTCGTGATGCTTACCTCTCCTCGCCTACAACTTCATAATATAGATGAATAAATAACCTTCGGATTTAATGCACAAATAACCTTCAAATCTAATGACTCAACAATAAATAAACGTAAATAAATATAAGCTCAGGAGTTAAAGTAATTAATGAAATGTACCCCATAATCGTTGCGTTCTCGAATCGAAAGGATCACATCGAGAAACCGCGAAAATATCCGACATTTAAGCACCGCATTGTGCATACACTGATTTGCTTTGAACCAATCACACTGCTCATCAGTTACATCGAATTCACTGCACAGCTCTTGCCTCAAACAAAAAGATAGCTAGAGTTAACAGAGTATTTTTTTGTTCAACAGCATTAATTTACTTTCATTTATGACCGTCGAATCTACACTGACAGTACAGCCCGTCTACGTCCATAGCTTTTTTGTCATACGCAAGTAATACGAAAACAAATGAATATAAAACGTACAGCCACGCTTTCTGATAAATACGCTGTCACTGATACCAGTTGCAATAGTAATAGAGCTCTCGAAGAATCGCAATCGACCGCAAAATTTCGTCAAATTCGGATGCACTGACAAACGCAAAACCCCTCTACAGTTCATTCCGTTATTAAGCATGACAGACTTCAAAGCAGTAACAAAAATGATAGACAACGATCAACTTAACAAGTTCTTCAAAAAAAAAATCAACCAAAACAACCCAGAACTGAACCAGCTATCATATGCACATATGTGAAAAATTTTGGACATATTAGGACCAGAAAACAATAAGGTACCAAGCAACTACATTTCGCAACACACTGCTGCCTTTGAACTGAGCAGCGTTATGTTGTAGTAATGTCGTATTCCAAAACGTTAGATCTCAAACAGGACGAATCTTTAAATAGAAAATTTCTTAACTTAATTGTTGACTTAACTTAAAATTCCTTAACCTAACGAATCTCTTAACTTAACTGAAAATGCTTCATGTTTTTACTAAATGTTTCCTAAAAATAAATACTGCCTACCAACGAAACAAGAAATTCCATTCGAATATATCCGCCTTATGCAGCAAAACACAAACAAGGCTTATTTCGTTGACCTGCTGTCTACACGCCACGAAAAAAAAACTCAGTTAAATAAAACTGGTGGGTAAATTTCGTATGTACTTCAAACTGATACAGGAATTCTCCACCCTTTCAATTTGAACTTAGGGTCTCTCACTGGAAGAAGTCGATTTGTAACGGTCGAGAGATTCATTACATCGACAGTCTCTTCCTTGTCAAGACATCAAGAATCATCTTGGGATAGAAATTGGCTAAGAGCAGGAAGGCAAGCCTCCTTAACAGCGGAGGGATCTAGGACATATGTCCGAGACAATTCATATTTCCACTTTTGCCGAGAAAGAGTTAAGCGCCTTTTACTGCTTTCGCCAATCTACTACCGCGATAAATTCATAAAGTAATGGCACGGCCTAAAATCGACGAACTATATAAGGTACTGTCTGTGACCGTTGGTAAGGTTGGCCAGAGACAGTTCATATGGCCAAAATATTACTTGGAAAAAGTCTTAGAATGTTGCGCCCATCCCTTATGCCACCATCGTTTCGATGTACGATCACTAAATATCCTATCGCCACAATATTTCATCGCACTCGCCACCAAATTATGCCACAATATGCAACCTACTTGGACTGCCTCTGCAGAAACGCAAAAGCCCAAAGTCTCTCCGTCGCAATTGTTGGCACATAGTGAATGCAAAGTCACGCGGTGTAAAAAGTCCCATCCGCCCTTAAGACGAAACTACCGCACCATCTCTTCCATGCACTGTGACACCTAATCCCAAATTTCGAGGACCGCGGATATTCATTTATCTTGCAAAAAAATTGGTATGATGAAGGTTAGTTTAGATTAAAAGGATGCGATTTAATCTCTCCCCCTCCCTC
>JPKZ01002211.1:99268-113249 GCA_000803305.1 Toxocara canis
CCTGTGCTGATGGAATCTTCCTCCAAATCGTGAAAGCGGCATCTCGCTTCTCCTCCCCAACCCCCCACCCATTCCTTCCCTAAGCTCCTATTGTCATTAACAGAACTGCTCTACTTATGTTTTGCCATCGTCAATTTACCTCTCTTTATCACAACAAAAAGGGACCAATAAAAAAGTAGAAGAGAATTCAATATAGAGAGCTCTCCGCGGAATAGTACTGTAATGTGAAGGCAATAACACATAAATACTTCTCTCTTGTTACTCCATAGCAGCTCTACAATCATTTCAGCTAGTTTTCCGGTTTGAAAAAAGATTCCCTTGAGGGAAAGTAACTTCCCCTTCCCTTACCCAGCCAATTTAAAATTCCTCAATCATGATGTCCGTGGTGGTGTTCTACTTCCACTCTCATTAAAAACCCTATTTGAGAGCTCAACGTGAACCCTAAGCACGATCAAGTAAACAGCATTTAAAAAATATATATAAAGTAGTTTTCTGTAAAGAAATAAATTCCCAGTAGCTGTAACACTAGAAAATATTTATGAACAAAAAACTTTTAAAGGTATAATTACTCAACATAACATCTCCTCTTGAAAAGAAGGAAAAATGGAAACAGACTTCTAAAATCATACTATTTTATAAAAGAAATAAAACACCCTTATTGAGAGCTGAGAAAGCAAACAGTTTTGGCGTTCAACTCCAACGGACATAAACAGTTCTGCTCTAAGCAGCTATTTCACAAACACTATTTCCAATGCACAGAAATGCTCACCTTCAATGACGGCATTAACTATCGCCATGTCATCACAGTTGTCCTTCACTACTTTTTCGGCTTTTCTGGCCAGCACTGCTGCATGCATCTGCCGTGAATCGCTGCTCATATTCGAAAACGATTCAAAAATGGCCTTCAATTAAGCGAAATACTTTTATGCAGTCGATTAAAGCGCTGGAAGAAGAACTAAATACAGTTTTATCATCAATAAATCGCTCTCGGCAGCTCTCTTAAATAAACTCCTTCCCGAAAATAGCTGAAAAACAGCCGCACCTCTCCTTCCTTCCCATACCTCCAAGAATCCTCCCCCCCACCCCCCAACGTCCCTTAGAAAACTGCAAATTTTGCAGCTCTTGAGCTTTATTTTAAATAAAGCAGTAAACGTAGCTTGTTTAAACTAAACCTAGCAGACGATAACAAACGCAGAAAGTTAGTAAGACTTAATGAAATTGTGCTGTTCTGCTTCAGTCGCTAAAATCACCCACCCGAAAAGTTGGAGATGACAAACTCGAGTCCTATGCGAGGATTAGTTTTCATTCGCTACCTAACATAATTTTATATCAGTATTTAGTTTTTTTAAATATAAATTTATACTAGTGTTCAGTTATATAAACATAATTTACATAACCACCTAACATAATCAGATAAAACATCCATGTGGAGAAAGTTTTACAAAAGACCATTTTAAAAAAATCACATGAGCTTATTATCTCCCCATTTCTGAAGCTCACTGCTACAAATTCCATCTTGTTTCCTATTTTTTTTTTGGATTTTCTCCTGCCTTTTTTCCCTTATTTTCCTTTTTCACATAACTTTATCCATTTTTGTCAAGCCAATTGCTACCTCTAAGCGAAATGCGGTCGCGATTTGTGGTTACTCTCCAACCCCCCTCCCCCTACTCTTCCCCAACTAATCAAGTACATGATCACATATCGTGACAATCTAGCGAAATAATTTCAGCCACCAGAAATCGAGAACAAGTGATACACTGGAATAAATTTTGCAGAACAACATCTTAAGATCACTCCCTGCCTCTTCTCATAATCGTTTCTTCTCGCTGCCATTCATCGGAAGATCACTTCAGTTCGGAATAAACGAAAAGTGAGCGAGAAGAAAGAACATACTAAGCAACCAGTTGAATGAATACAATGATGTCAGAAAATAAAGTGAGGTGAAAAATTAGAAAAACAATGCTTTCCTATCGCTCAAAAGAGAGGAAACAGGACACTAAAAGGCGAAATAAAAAGCAAAAGAATGCCACTGCAACGATAATCGAAATGTGCTCATACACATACCTCTACGTCGATCCTTTCTAGATGATCCTTACTTATTAACTCTAGAAAGCGCTCTTCAGCCGATGCATCGAGTCGCATTTGGTCAACAAGGCATCCGATCATCACCGGATCCGCTCCCACCATATAGCCGATAGCAGTTGCCTCACTTCGTGAACACAACGAATCGATTAACTCCACATTCCATGATGAAAACCGTAGAAGATAGGAGGTCACACAACTGATTCCTAATAAACAATACGTTCAACTATTGCGTTGTTCACAAAAATTTCTTTGGTTGACACAATCGAGTTGCCAGAGGGTTCGTTTGGATAACAAGTTGGCTCGGTACCATGAAACTTTGATTGTTTTCTGTCCCCTTAGGTCAATATTTACCTTGGATAGGTCGATGAACAGAGTGTGATCATCATGATAGTCGATCTGGCTATCGATACAAACACATGCCCGTATCTATCACAAAAAAATCATAGTTTTTCTGGAAATTAAGTTAGCACAGCTTCAGAGTAACGTGCTTTTCGTTGATCAACAGAACAGTTTATATCAGATGGATTCTGCAGAGACGGTTTCGCTCACTGTACTCTAATTTTGACTAGGTCTGAAATGTTTCAGCAGTCAATGATTGTTCGTTAAACCGCCAAAGCATCAACTTTTGAATTGAACTTTTTTTCTTTTTCGAGGAATACTTTCTAAAAGTCCCTTCAAACATTAACAGGCACAGCCAAACCAACCTTCGTCCTCCACCTCTCCACTGCCACTCATTATCGACCTCGCCCACTGATCAATCAAATGCCTTTCTGTAGAGCTCCACAGCTCTTCGGACAAATTCACAAATGAAGAAAGCGTCTCAGAATCCAGCTTCGTGCAAAACAACGCGGTCGCCAGGCGTGTTATGCTGTACCACTCTTGATTATAGGACTGAAAATTAAATTACCAGTATCGATTACCATATGAAATCTCTTTTACCTTTTACTTCTGCTTTTCTCTAACGATAGTTTTTGGCGGTGCAATGAAAATCGCCGGCAAATTTATTGACAGCGACGTTTTGGCGAACGGCTGAAAGTACCAAATCAGCGGGACACCGAGAACGTGGTTCGGCAGAACGCCGCATTCACAACAAAACGTCTTCGTTGAAAATGCTTCAGAAATGGTATTTTTACTTTCGTTTTCCTTAAAAGCTAACAACGCGCACTACTGAACAAATCAATAAAAGTAGCTATTTTATAGGTAGCCTTATGTATGAGACTATGAAGCGCTGTAAACAAATAAT
Organism: Toxocara canis; assembly: GCA_000803305.1. Lineage (NCBI taxonomy): Eukaryota > Metazoa > Nematoda > Chromadorea > Rhabditida > Toxocaridae > Toxocara > Toxocara canis. The sequence continues at coordinate 102,597 of JPKZ01002211.1, forward strand.
AAAAATTAAAATTTTCTCTCAAGTAACGTCAACAATGATATCAACAACTTCGACGTCTAGTAAATCGGTCCACTCAAATTCAATTGCCTTCATCAACGTACTCGAGCAAACGAAAAGAACCAAATTATTTTCGGTCTTTTTGGGTTCTTATTGTTCGCAAAGAGGACAACAACACTTCACAGTCGATCAAGCGAAAAATAATAATAATTTATCACAGGAAGCCTGAAGTTTTCGGCGGAGCGTTGAATTTTCGGCAGATGGCTGAGACTGCAAAAGTTTCTCGCATCGACTGCCGAAAACCCGATTCAACGGAACGCCTACCGAAAGAGAATCCGCTAGTCAGTGTTGTACTTTCGCCCTAAACTCGGTGTTTAGAGGTGCGCTGAATATATTACCAATCGTAAAGTCAACAAGAAAACTATCTAACCAATATTAAGGGTGCATATAACTTCTGTAAACAATAAAACACATAAAATGAAAAGCACTAACAATTTCCTGCTGAAATAGCAGTGGCGAACGGCATGTATGATCGCTACTGCAGCAAGTAAGCAGATATTCGAGCGTCGAAACCATCCATGATCGATCGAATTCACTCCTCTGAAATCATAACTATCGCTCCGATAACTAATAAATAAATGGTCAATAAACAACAACTTATAATAAACAATAGATAAATGACATAATAAATGATAAATAAATAAATAAACATAAATAAACAATAGCTAATAAATCGTTCCAAATGAACCAACTATTTTGACTGGCTTCTTCATTTAACAGCTTCTTTTACGACAAACAGATTTGCTCTTACAATGACAATCGAGACATTTCGCAAGGCCTTATCGTATTTACCATAGTTCGTTAAACTTTATTCAGCAAAACTGGCCAAGCATTTATTAAATTTTCATTGCATTTTCACCTATTAGCTCTTATGAAAGTTTAAATTCAAGAGTATCTCGCAAAAAATTTTCCTACTCCTTTCAACAAATTATTTTTGATTGTGCTAAAAATTTTTACGTCTATAAAAGTGAGACGGTATGCAAAAATTGTAGTCCATTAATCTCACTGATCTTGCTCTTTATCAGCTGTTACAATTAACGATCTTACTAACCTCGGCCACAAAAGCTAATGCAACAACGACGTTGAGCTGTGCCTTTTGATTCTGTGAAAGTGCACGTTTCATCGTTTCACATATTTGATCTCGTGCCCTAAATTCGATTCGCTACACACAAAATAAAACGCCAATTAGAATACAGCGAACCATTTCATTAAGAACGACAAGCAAACTTCCGTACAAACACTTCTACATACACTGCGTTGGACCATTAGTATCGTTAAAAACAGCACTAGTTCACATATGCGTATTCGTAAAAATAGATACATTTCTCTGCTGGATAAAGGTTTTATGTGGATATTTCACCTCCTCAAGAAATAGTCATAGCTGAACGGTTATAGATTTGGCTAATTAAAAACAAAAATAATCTGAATGCTATAATCTAGATACTTATACTTAATCAAATAGATATTTAGTAATCTAGATACTAAGTCAAAATGGGGGAAGGAGATATGTGGAATTGTAAAAATCTAAAAAAGCCTTAAAAACCTTTACGGATTACGCACTAAATTTTGACAAAAGTGCAACTAAGAACTTCATGTAAAAAAATTATACTAGCACAGCTTACGCTTGCCGCCTAATTTTCTTATTCCCAACTTAACTGCAATATACCTGCTTATCTAAAATAATTTACTGGGCCTGGCTATGTGTTGCAGTCCATACTTTATGCTATCTACATATTCGCATTCCCTCAAAGAATGATCATGAATCAGGATTAGTTATCTATTGTGGAACAGGTCAAATGCGACATCGAAGAATAAGTAATGTGTAGCACAATGCAAATTCAATTCTACGAGGGCAGTTCTCGGCTCTGCTATTCAATTTATAATATTTTTCATTTTCCATTCATCACAGTCATCACTTCTAATATAGAGTTCACATTTTTCATCGCTTTTCTACAAATATCCTTTTATTATTTTTACTCTTCTCTACTACTGTCTACGTATCGCTAGATACTCAGAGAGAGTTGATGCGTAAAAACTGAAAATAAAAGATGATTCAATATGCTTTGTTTTCGGTTAATGAACATTAATGAAAACCAGCTGAAACAAAGAAAGGCCGACCAGTTGGGAAGTGGATCTCTACCGGGATGTGTCTGCCTTGCTCGGCTAAGAATTTCGTATGCCCAACCAACTGCCATCCTCCATGCAGCAAAATATCGCATCACCGGACGCCAATCATCTTCGGTTGGAGCGCTCACCTAGAATAATATCGCAACAGTTTAACGACGGAATAATACAGATTTTTTCCGGCTGTAGTCCCTTTGCATAGTACCGTGTAGGTAGTAGAGGATAATAATACCGTGTAGGTAGCTGATGATAACTGGCAAGGAGTTTGCAACCAAACAAGGCGTTCGCTGGATGCATAATGCCTATAAAAGTCACGAAAGATTTAAAGCTATTGTGGGTTAGCTGCCTGTAGAGGTCGTCAATACTCAGCTTTTAAATGTCTTTTGGCACCTATAAGCCCATATGTTCACATTTGGTACAATCTCTGACCTTTCGCACAGTTCCCAAGTTTAATTCTTCGAATAAACGCGGCGCATCAGCAGTTAGGTGGACATTTACATTCTGTCGCGAATAAAGCAAGTCGATAGCACGAGAAAAAATTTCACTAGCTCATTACGACAAACATGAAAGACTGATTGCTCCTAACGGGATTTCTGAAACGCGATCCTCAGGTCCATGCAAATCCATAAGTGAGGTGATACTAGGAACTAAAAAGCGCATCAGGAACTTGATAATCGGAGCTCCAGTTAGATCAACGAATCCAAATTTCTGTTTCATAGTACTCATCTTATTATGATTCGCATAAAAGGTGCAGATCCATAAATACGACGCTGTTGGGAACGAGAAAGCCACAGCTACATATGTGCGCGTACTTTATCGTTTGGCTCATACAACTCAAGCAACATCAGAAATACCTTCAGTATCCGACTGCTCGAACCATTTACTAACTTCAAAACCAACACTTGCCACCGCGCTAGATTCTAACTTGATATATGAGCTGTCTTTTGAAGAAACGAAATTCTGTGTGCTATTTCAAAAAGGTATTGCATTCAGCGCTTAAGAATCCTTATGGAAAATGAAATTAACAACCTGAACGAATAGCCGATATAAATGCTGCATTGTGGATGAAGATCGTTTGGTAGGCAATTGAATGGCACTCGATGCGGCGCCCAACAAACATAACTGCGCCACACCGGACGCTTTGTTGATCATGTCTCGAAGATGGCATGCCTGCAATAAAATGCATAACTAAAATACACTTAATCCATTAAAAAATCAAAAAAAATTATCAGATCCCCTCCAATAAACCCCTCGAGGTTCATAGGTGTCTTGATGGAGCTCTTTAGAGAAGGAGTTTATGGTATGAATGCCTGTAATAACCGCGTAATATTTTGGAGGAAGAGGAGTCTTGCAGAAAAGTGGACTGCAAATGCATTTTGTCGTCAGTTTTATTTATTTTAGGCAGTACAGTCCTTCAAAGGATAACTTCTTCTTTTAAAAAAATCATTCTTAGTGAGAGATTTCCTAAACCATAAATCTGTTCCTGGCATGGGCAGCACGATATGATTACGCGCAACAGTGGACGCTTTGCATATGTGCGTTGCCGTTACACACTATAGAAGGTTGCAGATAAACGCGTAAAACGCAAACGCATTCTTCCAGCCGATCATCGCAGATGATCACACTTTATTGTTCATCCTGGTCAGAATGGCTACTGATGTGCCGCTATTTTCTATGTGAGAGAGAGAGATACAATATCTACCTTGTTTGGTGACCTCGTGATCTCGAAGATCGTGAAATCGAATGTGAATAGATCAATGAAATAATTCGCAAATATTATAGAATAAAAAGATTACTTCGAAATGACTAGTCGCCGAACAGTAAGAATATTATATCTAGCAGTTAGTAATGCAAAATTCATAGCGCTCTAAAAGGTAAAAAAGCTGCCCTGCCCAAACGGCTAGAGCAAAAATAGGCATCGCCTTCACCAGCTAGAGCAAGTTTATGCTTAGCTGCAATGGTCAACGGCCTCCACCCCCAGTATAGTGTCATCTCTTGGTAGCCAATAGCCCACAACTATCAAAACGCTTCACCAGATATAAAGCAGACAAGCAGTATGTGAACCAGTAAAGACTCAGAAACTGAATAAAGCAGAGAAATGTCAAATAGCTGAACAGTGCTGAGCTAACAGGAAACGTACGATCTCAATACGAAAACTCGTTGGATCAGTTTGCAGCGCTGGGCATAATGGACGATTGGGAAGGCGACACAGCGTTGAATACAAAGCAAAATGGGTCTCGCTCGTCGCAAAGAAAGCTGAATCCGCAATAAGTCATTTCTTAAGCAGATTTTGTGCCAAATGACCTGCGTCTACCGCACTAAACGCAAGGTGATGATGATGGGATTAAAAATGAAGCTGTAAAAATTAAAGCCCTCTCACAATTAGCCTAGTTGGCAAAGCATGTGCGTGGAAAGTGAAAAAGCGCGGACCAGATCCTCGGCTAGGTTCAAAAAATCCTACCGTTTCAAGTATAGGATCAAGTCGGCTCGTACCCTCAACAGTTGTGTACAGAGATCGTCCGAAGTCATCCAGTTCGCACGCGACCATCTTGTGCATGAACCGACCAAATTCTGAAGTCAAACGACCAATGACCACATCGTCCCTCCACAATATGATATTAAACTGTAGGCACAACCAAGCAAAAAAAACGTGGACAGAGAGCAAAGGTTTGGGGTAACAGGAGATACAAACAAACATATGCATTTCATAGCAAAAATGCAACGCAGATTTTTGAGGAAAGCGCGAGAACTAAAGATAATAAACATCCTTCCGCCTTCCCCTCCTTTAAGCGACCCATCTATTCCGAAATCCATGCAACAAAAACGATGCTGTAAGAAAAGTAACGATAACGAATAGTAAGTTCTTTTGACGTCGCGATAGCAGTCAGCGCACAAATTGTTCCTGCTATCCACCCGCTTTTGGGTCCACTCATTTCTACGTATGATTGCAATCCACCCGGTTGGCCAATCGTCCATTTCCAGGTCAACCCTTTAATCAAAAATAATTTTTTAATTCATTAAGTGAAATAAAACATCAGCCGTTACCTTCTGAAACTTTTCTCTGTTGCAGATATTCGCTCGCCCGATTCAACGACTGTATCCAATTTGAAAACAATGATTCCTGAGCGGAATCCAAAGCTGTTTTCACAGAAGTTAATTGGAACGACGAAAGTGCCTTCCATGCGGCAGCGCGTACTATTTCTGTTGGATGACCCTTTAGTGCCCACAGCTTACGAATACACTTATTTAGCACGTCCTACAATGAAATAGACATACACAAAAATCAACATGGGAGCCGCTGCCCCTTCCCTTACTCTCCCCCTGCCTCCTAACACTACCAAAAAGTAATTTCGAAGAAAAGGAAGGGTGGGATGGTGGCTGCAAACTCCTGCCGAAATTGGCTCCCAAAAATGTGGGGAACTGATGGGTATAAACAAATGTTTGACATGAACGAACGTTGCCATAATCAGCTCACCACAATTTATACTATATAAACAGCATCCTTTTTTCTTTTCTTTTCATCACATTTCTGTTAGCGAATATTTCACTACTTTGCTAAAAAACAGTTCCAGTTGGTTGCGTAATTATGGTCGTTTTCCGGACCCAGAAGCTGGTGAAGCCGCAAAACGAGTTGTGTCACTGCTTTAGTTTCACAGTAACATTGTACTGTTGTGGTATTATTCAGTACAGTATAGAAAAAATCGATACTTGCACATAAAATGACATCAGTGGTCGATAAGTAGATAAAACCGAATGACGAGAAAAAACTACAGCTAGAAATCATACACAATCAGCTTGTAAGGGTTAACTAATATAAACCGTACCGCATCATTAAACGAGTGCATATTAGGTGCATATCAGGTGCACCTCGTTTAACGGGTGAAGTAAATAAGCATATAAATAACTATTGTACAGTGACTTCAGACTTAATTATTCTTCATCGCACTATTATCGTTTCACAGGTTAACATCACAAGCATATCCCATGATTTTGTTTTTTTGACTGCAGTATTTACAAATGAGCTGAGCACCTCCCCCTTTCCTATCCTCCCCTTCCCCCTTTCTTCAAACTCCTTTCAGTTCTGGTCTCATCAGTTTGCAACCTCATTTCCTTTTTTCTTCTTTAAATACTCCATTTTCCTCTTTCCCTCTTTTCGCAATGTCTTTTTTTTCTAACAAATTGTGCGTTCAACTTGAAATCGAAATGCGACTCTCGATTAACGAACGTTAACAGAAGATGATGAGGCGATAAATCCGATCGCAGCACTCTGCCTATTAACCGAGCGATTTTAAAATAAAGTTAGAGAAGAAAATCATTCACAAGTCAAACGTACTTCCTGGTCAGGGTCAGCAGCCGAAGTGGCAAGAAGGTCACAGTAGGCGACGAGAGCAGGTTCACTGTCTGGCTGCTGCATCCTAACCTCTAGTTGCTTTAACACCGCACTGACATCCAATACCTGCAGCCAACAAATCAATGATCATCCAGTTACACTTTTTCGCCTCAACTATTGGTGCGTTGGCTATATTTAATGCTAGCAGTGTTATCGCCCGTTAAGCTGTTCCATCGTCCCAGTATCATAATTTTTCTTTTTTTTTAATCCGATTACCTAGTAAATTTTTCGCATATATAACCAAAAAAAGCTTAAAAAAAACGCCCACAGGTTTCTCAGAGGTTCCCACCTTAATATGTCTTAAAAGTGAGAATTTATTCCCGGGTAAAATGCACTAACAAAGAAGAAATGCAGCTTACCTCGGCACGACAAAGATCAGCAATTGCGAAAATTGCGTCCGATAAAAGAGGGCCGCTCGAATTTGACAATGTTGATAAACATGGCAAAAACTCTTCGGCACGATCGCTAAACAACACAAATTGAATTTGCCTGAATACTGTGGAGAGTGAACGGAAAGGAAGGAAGAGGGGGATGGGGTCTCCGCTATGTTTTTTGCTATGACGGATTCTTTAAAAATGATCACTAGAACATCCTAGAGAGTTGGCTCTATCCCTATGGCATCCTTCACTGTTTCACCGACCTATGCGCTTAGCTACCAAATTCAAAACGCTCAATATTACGCGATTTTCGAAGTGATGCCCCTACTCAGACATTCGCTAAGATCACGACGCCCGTACTGCAATGATAGAAATGTGACAGAATATCGACTCCTGTTGTTTGTTGCAAATAGCTCCCTCCTCTCCTCTCCCCTTGGCACATATTGCTCACTGAACGAACGAGTATTAATTTGTCAGCACGTGAAAGTACGATAACCTGTTTAAACTAACGGCCAGTGCAGGGAGTGATCCAGCGACCCATTAATTGATGAGGCATCTTTCCTTGACCGCTAAATCACTGCGCCTAATCAAACGAAATGAACACACTGTGCAACGCTAAGAGCAACAAAAGGTTCAAATATCCTAAAAGTTGTTTCTAAATCGATCTCGAACGCTGAATGCAATTCCTGCCTGTAGCGCTGCACGCCAACAAATAGCAGCTCTTCGACTGGCCTCTAACAACTACGGCCACATGCGTGTGGCAGAAGGCACGAACGAAGAAAGAGTATTTTTAAGAAAAAGAACAAGGGTGGAAATTTTAAAAATTTCAACGTTTTTCAAAGTTTCAATAATTTCCTAGAAAAAAAAACAAAACAGACTCTCTCATATGAAACTTTGTAAGGCTCATCTCTGATTTATTTGAGCTAACATTCAACAGAAAGAAGCTATAGTCTTTTGTTCGCGAAATGACATTACCTTTTCAGGCAAATGCGACGAATGAGATTCATTTTAGCGTGTTGAAATTCCATATCGCCTTTCGAATCATCTGTCGTAGTTAACGATGCGATTTGATCAAGTAAGTTTTCGTGCTGAGACCATATATCCCCGATTAGCTCGATCGCCTTCAATCGCTCCGCACATTTGGGTTGCTGGCTGATCACGAGAAGAAGCTTCAACACGGGTCCTACTACCAACTATAAAAGCATCAAATCATATAAGGAACACGATATACTCGTTTCTTTCACCATAATACACGTTACCCTCTATTCATATGATGGCGAACGTTGTAATTTAATCTGCCAGAATAGGAAATAAATTTGAGAGAGGCGGGGAGGAGGGTGAGGAGGAACTCATCTTCGAATAATTCTGGAAAAAAACGATATGGAGGAACTGTGCTGAACGGAGATTGCCTTAGGAGTAAATGAGGTGCAATTTAATGAAATGTTCAACTATGAACTAGCAATGTACCAAAACAGATGTATTATTAGCAAAACTGAGATCTCAAAATTCCTCTTTCAATCTTTTTTCTCATATATAACTGGCTTCATCAAAAATTGCATCAGAACAACAGAACCTCTCCACGTTATTTGGCTATTATCTGTTTTTCGCTATTATTTTGTTATGATCTTTGTAACTGGCAATGTTTACAACAACCTTTAAAAAGTTCGAGCCTTGAAGGTTCGAGAAGCGAAAACATACTGGGCAGCAAACGATGTCAAAACAATGGTCGACATCTCGACCCTCTACATCCGCCTTTGATACCAGAATTCTTTAAGCGGCGAACATAAAGGTTTACGAAGTTTTGTGAGATTAGCTCCTTCACTCTCCGCTCTCGAATGGGTCTCATAGCAAACAATTTGTTCCAAGAAGTCAATATCGCCGAAGTTCGAAGATGTGCGCCGGAAGACATTTCACTCACAGTGGTCACGGTCAATGACCAACTCTCATAACACTGGCTCATGTGCTTTGGACATCATTCAAAGGTGCCACTGGTGCAGTGGGTTGCTATCAGGTCTACAGAGGGAAAGGTATTTCAAAAAAAATTGGACTGGAACACCAAAAAAGGTATCGGATATCCACAACTCCGGAACTAGAACACCACAGTCATGGGGGTACTTAATACGAACATCTAGAAAACGGAAATGGGAACCGAAAATGGAATCAAAGCACAAGAAAACACCTCGATTCTGAATATGGATCTCCTAATGCATATCCATACGTCAATGGCGCAAGCTCTTTGGCGCTCCTTGGTATTTTAAAATTAATTTCAAATTTCATCTATGGTAGCCTGAAAGAACAGTGCGAGAAATTTTTCATTTTTTCCTCATTACTCAAACGATTAAGAACGCACCCTGTGAGCTGCAAGCCGAGCCATACATTCTAAAATGGTTTCCTTGGGCAAATCAGTACGACTATATAACGGTAAGATAACGAAAAATATCTCGTTGACCTGAAAGAAGAAAAAACAAAATCAGTGAAAACGACGTGCACACTGACCAATATTCATTCGTTTAATAAGCAAGGCTAAGCTCCGCTAACATAACTTTAACTTACTTTTACAACTCTTACTTTGATTTGCTCACGTTTTTTAAAATTACAAACATGATTCATTCATACCTGTACTTTATATAGACTCTCCCCATTCCTCAACACTGCAGCGCTGCAGAAACATACAGGCTCTAGTAAATGCATAAGCCCTCAGAGCGCTTAACCATTCTAATTAAAGGCTAGAAACGTGGATGGAGATTCATACTTATAAGCCTATCCCCTTACACAGCCAATGCAGACTTTTCCTGAATAAATAATTTTCAAGCTTTCTTTCTTAAAAAAGGCGCATACAAATATTACTTATATTTCTTAAACAGAAAATATAAGAACGAAAAAAAACTATGTGCGAAAATAAGTACGTGCAAAACGCCTTCCCCACAAAAACAGTTCTAAGTTCATCAGCACCAAAAAGTAATCGACTAAAGGAGCAATCTCGCCACGGATTTCTTACGTTACAAATGGAACACATTATCAAAGAACGTCTTGTAGATTTCCTTTGCACACCAATTTATAACCTCAAAAATTTTCTTGTATAAAAAACCTTACAAGCAGAAAAATGTTCCTCAACTTTATTGGTATGCAAAGAATACTTTGGTACACTCTTGCCTGCGCATAACAAAAGAATAATAACTTACGTAAAACGGATATTCATTTAAAGAAGAAATTACGCATTTGAGAAAAAATTCTGCAGGCTTAAAAAATGCTTCCCCTTCGAAAGGGCTTTAGTTTTTACTCGGTGGATGTCTACATATTGCCAGTTGTACATGAAATACTAGGCAGGTATTCAACAATAATTAACTTGAAGAGAGGCTTAGCAGACTCAGTAAGATAAAGAGTGGAAGGAAGGTGGGAAAAAACAAAATTATAACATCGTTTAAAGAAACACAATTAAACAGTGTATCATAAATCCTCAAATTCCACCCTCCACCGACAAGCTTCTAATTAAATTCAGCGTCACCTTTCCGAATATGCGACCTCCATAAACCTCGCTCCCCCTCACCTTCGGACAAGCCGCTTTAGATTGGAGGATGGGATTTGTAGTGAGAAATAAAGACATGCCGGTCGTTGCTTAATGCCATATTTTGACGAAATAATGAGATAAAAACAAAAGGTAGAATTCCATTTAGTTTACCCTTCCTCGCCCCCTCCCCCTCTCAA
>JPKZ01002211.1:113495-124746 GCA_000803305.1 Toxocara canis
CCTCTCTCCAAACATTTGCACAACGTATCCTAAACCACCGTGGACGCGTTTCATTGCGCCCTGATTATGCAAAACCGATTTCAAAAGTGGGCAAAAATAGTGGTGCACAAAACGAAACGACAGAACCAGAAACAGCATATACCGTCATACCGCTTTCCCACTTCATTTATTATAGCTGAAAGTTCAAGCAGTGCAGGGCGTCGGCGTCAACAACCGAAATCCGGCGAGTCAACCTATCCCGTAACTACATAAAGAGTTTACGGCTGCAATGATAACGTACCACCTTTTCTTGGCATAAACATCTCACTGTACTAACAAGGTTCTCCAAAACATGAATACTACATTGTATCGCTAAAGAGCAAAATATAATACAATAGGCATAAAACAGTTCTTCGTATAATTGCATTGCCGCTCTAGCACATTCTAAATCACTCGAGACTAACGCCGAGAGCGCCACCCTGTGACGTTCGTAGAAGCACTAACCAGAGAAGGATTACTGTCAGCGAATACTGTTAATAATTGCAAATAAAGCTCCACGTTCTCGGCATTCATTTTGGGCATCAAACCGATTAGGAAGTTTACACTAAGAATTGTTACCTCATTAGCACGCCTTTGCAACCAAAGCTGAAATTAGATATTATTCGACGAGCAGAGTAGTAAATATATTTACATGAATAACCTTCACATGGAGAAGTAACTATGTAAAGCAAGGCTTCCAACGCCAAGCAAATAGAGCTAGTTCACTGGCTCTATTTCAACGCCTAGTTCACTGGGTCATGCCTAATCAGCTAGATCATTGCAAAAGGTCAGTTCTTTTTTTTGAAAATCGGCTGTTCCATCAACCCAGACGACCCGGTAAGCTTCCATAATACCTATACCGTTCCACATTGCGGGCTATTTCAAACACCTGTGTGGATAATTTTTGACTGCGACCAAACCAGTGCTTTGATCGTTAGCCAACATTACGCACTCGACATTTGCCATAACTTGCCGACCAACCTACTGATTTACGAATGTGAAAGAGGTTTAAACATCTACATCGAAATGAACTATCCAGTGACAGTAGTATGCACTACGGTTTTGTCGAACGCGAGCTCAATATATCCCAGCAACATCGGCCTTCCATCCCTGCATAGGTTGCAAAATTCGCTACTGACCTAACCTGGAGCCAAATGTGTCTCCACACTCAACGAACACTACAGCTTAAAGAAGCGACACCCCACCATTTTCGCCAATGGCCCAGTGCTTCGAGTTTTAGACAAAAATGACTCCCACTAGGGATCCTTCACAGTTTTTGCAAGGAATAAGGTTGCTTCTTTGACTTTTCAAGAAACTAAACGTTTTTACTTGCCCTCCTTCACTCTCTTTCCTCTCCACGTTTAAAAACGCCCAACTTTTCCATGCTTGCATGTTTGACGAATACCGTTGAGATATGTAGCTGCTAATTTAAAATTTGCATTTGACGTTTGACAGACCCACCTTCAAAAATGAGCACAAACGTTCATCAGATTCGCTGATCCAGGCCAAATATTCTGCTAGCGAACAATCATAAGAGAGTTCGGTCTGTTGGTAAGATATCTCTGCTGCCTTTGCGCTCGACAATGCCTCCTTTACGAGCTGCAGCACATCAGCCGTCAATTGCCTGAATTATTTAATACTGGAAGTTAGCTGACGGAGTAAATGAAATACTCAATACATAGGGATATAAATGAAATACTCAATACATTGGGATATTCAAAATATTCAAACACCTAAATTCTTCGAGATATTCAATAGCACTCTCAACGCTTTAACGTTCTAATCAACTGAACAAAACAATTCTTTGAAAATTCATAAACGAGCCAAAAGCAATGAAATTTATTCGCTTCAACCTTTTTGGGATTGCTTAGGATAACTTAACAGGCTGGCAGGATTAGGGTTCAGCTGGAGAAAAGCCTCTACGATAAGAGTTTTATGGCATAACCTGGAAGCCGCCGAAACCAAACTTTTTCTAAATTACCCATGATTCCGCGCTATTTTGCCGACAGTGGCTGAGGTTTCTAAAAGTTCATTTTGACTGTCAAATTGAATCTAAATTTTGGGCCGAAGAACCGTCCGACTAGATGGCTCGATGAACGAAAATGTGAATAGCTGTTGGCCACCTCCAACAGAAGAACATTGCATGCCCCGAGGTATTGCACGAAATTTGTTGAAAAAATCAAAAACAAAAATTAAATCCTCCAATAGCGCATAAAATGCACCGATCGGCTTACTGTTCTCAAATTTAGTCAATGATAATTTAAAGAATAAAATTCACAAATTCAAACAAATATTCAAACTAATCGAGAGAACTCTCTTTTGCACCATTTATTTAAATAAGGCGAAATCGGAACTGCAAACAAAGTCTTATTGCCATCATCGAACGGAAAGACGATAGACGTGCCTCAACGAATGAATTTCTCAGACAGACTAATATCAAATTTCGCCAAAATTTACCTAAATGGCATGAGTATACCAATACTCACTGAAGTGTTCAATTATGTTATTCAGTTATTCAATTGCTAAGTGTTCAGTTATGCTATTCAATTACTCAATTATTATAGGTGTTCAATTATGAGGTGTTCAATTACTAAAGTAAACCTTAATAATAACTTTCAAGCACAAATAAATATAAAACTAAAATTACGTTTTTTTAAACAAACATAGTATTCAATAAAATTGATATAGATCAGTTAGTTCAGCTCGATATTCTTCGTTATCAAACTAAACAGAGTATGGGCACGCTAACCTTGGCATACATTGATTTCGTGACCATTCGGAGATGCAAGCGTATAACGTTGATAGCGAAGAAACTAATGAGGGATGTTTTGGGAATGTTGGATTCCTTATTAGCGCCAAAGAGTGTTCTAAAGATCGTCGGCTTAGATGTTCACAGATTTCGAACAGACATATCGCGTAATCCAATTTCATCGACGACAACAATTCTGTTGAAAATAATTCTGCAAGTGAATAAGAATGATGTCAGAACACTCTGGAGAAAACGTTCGACAATGTCTCCTCATGAAGCCGCTGGCATGAACGTCTCATGTAAACAAGCCAGTAAATACATAAACACATAGACCAAACAGTATTGGGCTTAGTCAGTAAGTAAACTAGTAAGTAAACTTAAGTCAGTAAGTAAACTAAGGAGTTAGATGAAGCAGTAGCTGTTCGTCTAGCCAAATTCGCTTTTGAACAATTAGAAATGCGCGTCATAGTTGGTCTGCAATTTAAAAGAATTAGTGACTGCCCTCTCATTTCACCATTTCCCAAATGACCCTAGCTTATTTTCTTTCCAAAACACCCGATAGGTGTCAGCTTAACCAATTTTTATTCAACAATGCAGTTTCACTTTCACTTAGATGTTTTGCACTACCTGTCTAAGAAAATATAATGACAGTAATAACAATAATAATAAATATGAATAGAAACAATAACGAGCGAAATAAAAAATACATTAATAAAGCCATGCGGCAGTAAATTAGACCAAACATAGAACTAAATGAATAAAAAATGAATCTGTAAAGACTGTGTCAACAAAGCCTACGCAAGTAAATGCATGACCAAACAGTATTTGGGCTTAGTTACCCACATTATCTGGGCTTAATTACCGAAACGATGTTAAGATAAGTAAGAGTAATTGTAGAAAAGAAAGGAATTAGTAGGGTAAACTATAAAATGTATATGATATGTAACTGCAGTGGATAGGAAGGGACGGGAAAAAACTCGGCAAAAACGGTTTGAAATTCTTCCCAGATAAATTTTGAAACGTGTGTGATTCCTAAAAAAGAAAACAACATAAAAGCTCAAGGAAAAGAAAAAGAGTGGCCGCTATGCTAAGCTGCTTACGAGATGTTTTCAAGATAAGCCGATTCCTTGTTGCACATTGCACTGCCAATTCGAGCATACCACGTCGTACTACAACCTCATCGAAACATATCAACATTTCCACGCATTCGATGCTTCCCTTCGACAGTACAAAGCGAATTAAGTCGTCTTTTTCAATAAACTCCAGCTCATCGCCTAATATCAGTCGCATCATACATGGGAAACTCCTGTAAGAAACGTTAATGACATTTATAAAAAAAAAAAAAAAAACAAGAAAATATTCGTTAAAAAATGAGTTAAATAACAATTTCATTACTTCACAAGTTAAAATTCAAATCATTGTTGCTGTTTACAAAAAACAAATTACTAATACTTATAACAAACATGTCAGGATATTATTATTTGCTATTCATAAATCATGCCATTGAATACAATACGATAATCGAAACATGATACGAAGACTAGTTGGTAGCGTCTAGCAACACTCCTAACGATCCAAGACGACCCAAACCACGAAAACATCAAAGACCGAAAAGCCATCCATATATAGGCAGTCTCTTCCCCTATTAAGGAGCCGAAGAGGGCATAACAGCGACCTCGTCACTTGTAACCAATTTCTACTGCGAAATAGCTACTTACACTGCTTGATGGCCGTCAGCTTATAGCATCGGCAATCCGTGGTCTAAGATCGAAAATGTGAGATGGAAAAGCAGGAAAAGAAGAAACGACGTTTCAATATATGAACGGTTATTGATGGAGTGCACGCGCACATTACTCAAAAAGAACAATAATTTTACCGGATTCATCGAAAATGACTTATGAAGAGAGGATGTATTTTTCCACAAAAATTCTGCTTTCCATGATGAGAAATGGTTTGGAAAGGAAAAGAATTTGGAAAATTCATATTGCTTACAAAGTTTTGAAAATTCATATAACTGCTTACAACGACTGCTGCAAACAAATCGTCGTGATGGCCTTCCAGAACAATATTAACAATACTTAACTATGTACAAATGTAAAGTTGAGTAGTGAGAAAAATGATACTTTACTTCCCACACAGAACGTTTCATAAGCCCTCGAAATGTAACCATAACGCTTAAAAAAAGTCATCCTCCTTTCTCGTTTTTTTTTTCATTTTATTCGCCAATAACCGCAACGACTATGTCCATATCAGCGATTCTCTGATTCTATGAGAGGAATAAAAGTTGAATAAATCATTGAAGCACGCTCACCTTTCAAATGGCACGAACGTTAGCTGTGCAACGACCTCATTTATTTTAGTCTTCGGAGCTTGTCGTATTATTGTCAACACACATCTAAAACAACGCACTTTTCAATTTGATTTCTCTTTTAGCCAATAATTTCGTTTCCCCAAAACAATAATCATTTTTCCCTATTTGAAGTGCAACCGCAGACCGCTGTTTTCCTCTCCTCCACACCTCCCTATGATTTGCGCCAAGCAAAAGATACCATCGTTTATATGTACAGCAGTGCTTTTACCATCGAGCCTTCGAGAAAAAAATCAGACTATTGGATGGAGATAAAAACACGACCACTGACAATATTTAGATAATCAAAGTATAGAGGACCACCATTAGGAGAAAAGTTCTCTGAAATCCCACGGTCTCCCGAATGTTATTTCCCCACCGGCTGGAGTTCCCCAATTTCTTCTGATTGTCTCACCTGTTTTGTTTTGGCGTCCCATGGATTACACATGCTCGTACGGCTTCTCATTGTGCTAATATATTCCGTTAACGAACCAAGCAAAAGTCAACAGCCTCTAATGAACAAAAAATAGAGAACAAAAAACAACTGTAACCAAGGTGAATTAGGGAAAATCCAAGAGGTGTATTTAGAGGACGGTCAGTCATTAGCATGGAAACTCTACTTCATCAATCATTTCCAGTGTAATGCCAATATGAGTAACCTGTGAATTGTTAGGAAAAACTTATTTTTCTTTTAAAAAAAGGCGAAAACAAAGGCTCAAATTCATAGCGCTTTTCAATTTTTTTTTGAATTTTGTATTTGCGTCTCAAATAACAAGTAAACTCGCATAATGAAAAAAATCAGGTAAAGAACACACTACTTGAATTCCCTTGACAACACAACCCTCATGCATACTGTAATAAAAATTAGAACTTTTTAATAATATTATCAAAAAATTAAGGACTGTGTTAAACACGTTTACATGCCTTTGCTTACTGAATATAACGCATACGCGCATTGCATATTCGACTAAAATACTTTTCCGTTAGCGTTAACACGGTTTTGTGCATACCGATCTTTTCAAATACTTCATATCGGCAATTTATAGTTAAGAGTAGTTACAGCCGATAATTGGACTTTAATTAAACATTTCTAATCAATGAAGCGATCGATTAGCATACTCTGTCAAATCGTCCGTTATGAGTAGAAGAAAGTGAACAATGTCGGATACTTTTGATCTCTGCGTCAACCATCCATATATAGGCAGTCTCTTCCCCTATTAAGGAGCCGAAGAGGGCATAACAGCGACCTCGTCACTTGTAACCAATTTCTACTGCGAAATAGCTACTTACACTGCTTGATGGCCGTCAGCTTATAGCATCGGCAATCCGTGGTCTAAGATCGAAAATGTGAGATGGAAAAGCAGGAAAAGAAGAAACGACGTTTCAATATATGAACGGTTATTGATGGAGTGCACGCGCACATTACTCAAAAAGAACAATAATTTTACCGGATTCATCGAAAATGACTTATGAAGAGAGGATGTATTTTTCCACAAAAATTCTGCTTTCCATGATGAGAAATGGTTTGGAAAGGAAAAGAATTTGGAAAATTCATATTGCTTACAAAGTTTTGAAAATTCATATAACTGCTTACAACGACTGCTGCAAACAAATCGTCGTGATGGCCTTCCAGAACAATATTAACAATACTTAACTATGTACAAATGTAAAGTTGAGTAGTGAGAAAAATGATACTTTACTTCCCACACAGAACGTTTCATAAGCCCTCGAAATGTAACCATAACGCTTAAAAAAAGTCATCCTCCTTTCTCGTTTTTTTTTTCATTTTATTCGCCAATAACCGCAACGACTATGTCCATATCAGCGATTCTCTGATTCTATGAGAGGAATAAAAGTTGAATAAATCATTGAAGCACGCTCACCTTTCAAATGGCACGAACGTTAGCTGTGCAACGACCTCATTTATTTTAGTCTTCGGAGCTTGTCGTATTATTGTCAACACACATCTAAAACAACGCACTTTTCAATTTGATTTCTCTTTTAGCCAATAATTTCGTTTCCCCAAAACAATAATCATTTTTCCCTATTTGAAGTGCAACCGCAGACCGCTGTTTTCCTCTCCTCCACACCTCCCTATGATTTGCGCCAAGCAAAAGATACCATCGTTTATATGTACAGCAGTGCTTTTACCATCGAGCCTTCGAGAAAAAAATCAGACTATTGGATGGAGATAAAAACACGACCACTGACAATATTTAGATAATCAAAGTATAGAGGACCACCATTAGGAGAAAAGTTCTCTGAAATCCCACGGTCTCCCGAATGTTATTTCCCCACCGGCTGGAGTTCCCCAATTTCTTCTGATTGTCTCACCTGTTTTGTTTTGGCGTCCCATGGATTACACATGCTCGTACGGCTTCTCATTGTGCTAATATATTCCGTTAACGAACCAAGCAAAAGTCAACAGCCTCTAATGAACAAAAAATAGAGAACAAAAAACAACTGTAACCAAGGTGAATTAGGGAAAATCCAAGAGGTGTATTTAGAGGACGGTCAGTCATTAGCATGGAAACTCTACTTCATCAATCATTTCCAGTGTAATGCCAATATGAGTAACCTGTGAATTGTTAGGAAAAACTTATTTTTCTTTTAAAAAAAGGCGAAAACAAAGGCTCAAATTCATAGCGCTTTTCAATTTTTTTTTGAATTTTGTATTTGCGTCTCAAATAACAAGTAAACTCGCATAATGAAAAAAATCAGGTAAAGAACACACTACTTGAATTCCCTTGACAACACAACCCTCATGCATACTGTAATAAAAATTAGAACTTTTTAATAATATTATCAAAAAATTAAGGACTGTGTTAAACACGTTTACATGCCTTTGCTTACTGAATATAACGCATACGCGCATTGCATATTCGACTAAAATACTTTTCCGTTAGCGTTAACACGGTTTTGTGCATACCGATCTTTTCAAATACTTCATATCGGCAATTTATAGTTAAGAGTAGTTACAGCCGATAATTGGACTTTAATTAAACATTTCTAATCAATGAAGCGATCGATTAGCATACTCTGTCAAATCGTCCGTTATGAGTAGAAGAAAGTGAACAATGTCGGATACTTTTGATCTCTGCGTCAAAGCAAGAAGGCATTCACGAGTGGCCTCCTCTTTCGAAACCACTGAATCGTCTATCAACGTCGATAATATAACTGTTATCCAGCCAACCACTGCTTCTGAGCCAACAGAAAGTGCTTTCCACAACAGTGCAAAAGCGGCCTTCTAAAATAATCGAAAAGAACCATGCAGAACCATGGTAATAACAACACTGCCCTACACCTATACTGCCGGTACAATACAAACGCCAAATCTATACCAGCTTCACAGTGTATATTCCTCTGCCTAACCTTCTCGTATAATATCGAAAAGTTGTATGCCAATAGCCACGAACTGCGCACATTCTCTTGATTGCCCTCACACTGCGCTGATTCATGAAAAGTGTTAAAAACGTTCAGCAACAGCCCCAAACATATATACCACCACAGCGAATTTGTTTTATGTGTTTTGAAGCGTTCAAGGATGATTCGCGAATCGTACCCCGATTTCGGGCTGAGGTCACAAGCGATCAAGGATGATTCGCGAATCGTACCTCGATTTCGACTGAGGTCACAAGCGATCAAGGATGATTCGATAATCGTACCCCGATTCCGAGCTGAGGTCACCAGCGGTCAATGTCCATTTTCGTTAACGGACACGTGCTATGTTATCCAGCAAACGTGCAACAACTGCACACTGCACAGGAAGAATAAAATAGAAAGAATTACATTTTTTTTTAAAACAAATCACGACTCGAGACGGCTGAAAGTTGAGGTGCTAAGTCTGCAACATACTGAGGTAAGGGAAGAAGGGGGCAAGGGGGGGGGGGGGGGAGAACGGAAATGAGGCCGAGGGGGGGGGGTAAGTTAATTAATTTCAGACATTTTGCATAAGAAAAATTAGGAACAGAAAAAAACACATGTCTCAATTAACGTGCTCCGGTCTAACCTTTTCATGATAATCCTTCGAAGACTTCAGCAACGATAAAAGATTGCAAAAGCCCTGAAACAAAATTCTAACACTAATTAATCATAAAACATTTTAAGATGCGCTTAAATAACTGAACGTTTAATGACCTATTCCAGTTGTGCCAGTCACATGTGTACCATGAATCTCAAAACACGTTGAAAGGGCTTAAGCAATACGTTGACAGTATTCGCGTGAAAAACCCTCTAAATTTTCAATTTCCATAACAAATAGGTGTGTTAATTTTCTTCGTAGATGTGTTAATTTTTAATTTCATATTTTATTATGACTGTATCTCATTATATCCCTTTATATCATCTTTGTATTGTCGTAAAGGTAGTTATTGCCTATCGACTAAATAAAAGATTCGATTCGATTCGATAATTGTGAACCTAAATTTAAATGAGATGAACGCATGCAATTTCTTCTTTGTCCTCTCCTCTACATATTTCTTCACAACCACTCCTTTTATTTTTTCTGCAAGTTACGTGCTCATTCTATTCGAATTCATAGTAAATGTGCCCCCACACTTAACGAGCGGGTAACTGGGGATACTTGCGCGTATGGTCGGGCAAATATTTACCAGCATATGTAAGACGGAATTTGTTTACACTAGTTCAGCCCAATGAACCCAATTCTTACTACTTAGTGCTAACTTTGTTGCGAACGCGATCGCTCAAAGTGGTAATATGAGATATGCAACATCAGAAAGGATAGCTCTAACTTTTTCACCCAGCACAAAGCCTGTTTATTTTTTCTCTCTGCCTGCAGCCCTACTCACATCCCTTCTGAAAATGTTATATTATCGTAAAACCTCAAGATCACACCCGAGGCACTATTAGCATTCAAGCTTATCATAAGGGAGGCGGGGGGAGGGAAGAAACGAAATTAAAGACGGAGGAGGGGAGGGAAGGGACGAACTCAAATAAGGAGTAGCGAAGGGGAAGGGTCGAAACCAGAGAGGAAGGGGGGAAGGATGGATAAAATCCAACAAGGAGGAAGGGAGAGGAAGGGGTGAAATCAAAGAGGGAGGCTGGATCTGACGGGAACGGCTTGCGCAAATTAATGCCCTTAAGTGGGGATACGATCCAATAGAATGAATTTACGAGCTTGTATGAGGTGGTGTGTTCCGAAGAGTAACGACTAAATTTAAAGTAGACAGAAATCGGGGAAGGAGAGGGAAGAAGAAATGCGAATTACCATTTCGAAAGATACGACCGCATCTGGTGCAAAGGATACGCTGAGATGCGGAATGCTGACTGAATTGCCACGTAACACAAAAAACAACAAAGAAAGCCAACCTGAGATTGTATGATGGGAGTGGATGAAAGCAGCTGCCATTCGACATCACCTATCGATGTGACGCTCACTGAAGTCATTGGTCACCTTTTGCCAGACACACCAACCTCAGCTGAGACACGACCTCACCTGCGACACGACCTCACCTGCAATCGAGACCTTAATCGTCAACCTTAGCCGTTAACAACATATAGCAACTAACCGCTGGATCGTTACTAACGTTCAACGAATGACCAATCTTCAAGGCTACAACCGACTGTAAATTAACCAATGATGCGTCTTGATAGCACTTTCAAAACCGAACCCAGCTGAAGTGCCTATAAAGCCACCGCTCCTCGACTCGTGCTAACGCCATCACAAGCACCAGCATCATGCTATTCCAGCCACCCTAACCACTCCTCCTTTCCCGGTACTCTATGCTGCCCCAGAAAATACTGCAAACATCGACGCGAATAGCTTGTGTTCGTCAGTCACATCGACCTCCGCAGTACATCGATAGGTATCAAATACAGGGCACACAAACCAAGTTGTCGGACGAGGACAACCAAACGCATGTAGCAACAAGTGGCCATAGTATACTGCTTGTGCATCCTACACACTGGAACCGTGCCCTTGGTTGAGGTATTCGACAGAATAAATTACGCTAGACTGACTTCGATTTGGAAAAGCTAGCCGCTTAAGTAACACATCACACTGCCGAACACCCATAATTTAAGCCATCTCTCCTCCTCTATTCATTCTCGACATCCAAGCATATCGGGTCTTCTTCGGAAGTGTTAGATCAATCCCACCCCCCCCCCCCCCCCCCCCC
>JPKZ01002211.1:124755-136312 GCA_000803305.1 Toxocara canis
AAAAAAAAAATTCCAATGCACCGTTTCTGGTAGCCTGAAAGATATGCGCTAGACCTTTGATTTGGGTATTTATTCGTCGGATCGAAGTCGTGCACATCAAAAAACCTTCGTTTCCTCTCGCTACTTTGGTAGACCCATTCACACCTGGTCTGAACCTTTAGAATACGTTGTTGCCTTCCGTACAATATAATGACTACACTTACCGTTCCCAGCTTCAGACGCAGATACAATACGCATTTCAAACTTCCTCGCAAATCGGAAATACAACGTTCCCGCCGGCACACCGTCATTTGCAATCCTCTCAATTCCCTTTCACACATACGTTTCATACTCGCGCCTTCTCTTTGCTAAACACATCCGCTGAACCTTTTCATTTGCTGTGAACCCGTTTTCTTTGTTGCCGATTTACCTATAGATTTTACAAAAAAAAGAGAAAAAATTGCTAGACCCCAAAGCATTTTCAGTCTTTTCGAAGATTAATGAATAGGTACGAGTAGACTGGGCCTTAAAAAAAATGTTCTACCGTAAGTATACTACGTTCGTAAAGCGGTATCGCATTTGAACGAAGCCGATAGTTAAATCGAATGGAATGCGGCAATCAAACGGGTACACACCTACACATATACATATACACCATCCATTCCGTACGAACAGAAACCAGTCTTTAAACAAGCGTTAAACATCTTCTCGTTTGGAACGCATTGTGATCGATACCAGAAATATTCTCTTCGAATTAAGCACACTCAAAAAGAACAAATTTATGCGGGTTATTCTTAAATCATCAAAAATGATTATTTGAAAAAATAAAATAAAATTTTAAAAAAAGATTTCAAAACATAACAACAATTTATTTCACTGTTCTCTGCTGCATGCTCGTTTCAAATAGACCAATCCCGAAAATAAGAAGAATTCAATGCAAAAACAATATGCCTCAAGATGGCTTATCTCAAGCGATTGTTTCCAAATGCGTAATAGTGATGTAATCAATAGTGATCAATAGCCGATTCATTTGCACAACGTTTCGATTTCATAATCTGACGCTAACCTACGATGATCTACGATCGGACAGTTCTCTTGACTTCCGTGCAAAACAATGAACTTGCTCCAATTTATACGCAATTAAAAATGTCAAGTTTGGCAATTGCAAAACTATATGAGTTGGTTGATATGCTTGAGAGAAATCATCTTCTCTGCAATGTAACAATATCAGCAAAAACAAACAAAGAGACGAAAAAAAGAGTAAGAAAACACTTATGAATAAGAAACACCGTTTTAATATACTTCGTATATGGCAAAACAAAGCGAAAATAATTTCAAAGAAAAAAAACCACAACTAAAATATGTGGAAACCCGATAGATGAATAATAATAGAGAGTTAAGCTATGTCGGAAATTCAATAATATTTTATTTTAAAAAAAAACATGCGGTAATCACGACAGAGTTGTTACAGTTTCACAAAAAAAAATTAAACGTTCATCAAACCTCGTGCCTTTCTTATACAGGCCGCAAGGTTGATGTTTTACATCATCATGAATGATCCTTAACAGACACAGCCTTTTCCGTCTTGTTTTAATCCCGTAACACATCTGAGATCTGAGTGAGATAAAGGCAGTATGCCATCCACAAGCTACTAGCAAATTTACGAAATTTCAGAAGCAAACTTTTATCAAATAGTAAAATATTTACTGACATTCACGTGCCGCATACACTCTTGCCAACCTCATGTATATTTCTTGGCATCACTGACATTGCAAAAAAATGCCCCCCCCCCCCACCTCCCACTCTATAACATAATGCGGCGTCTGCTCACCCTCTTCTCCTTTTCACGGATAGCAAGCAAATCTGTAGAACCATGGCTCCGATAAACGATTCCACGCTAAACTCAACATTAAAACGCCCCCCGGAAAGCGTTCCCCAAAACGTTCAAAACGAATCGATCTTTCAGTATGGAAACTGACACAATAACGGTGAACGTTCACAAAATGAAACAACCAAGAGAGAACGTCGAATGTGAAGAAAACCGATCACAAACAGAGAAATCGAAAGAAGAGAGCTCCTTAAAATAACAATTAATACAACGTTCACAATTTCCAGCAAAATCATCAAAGGAAATTCAAAATCGAACTTTAACGAATCTCTTCCAATCAGCTGCCAATAAAAACTCGGGCAAAATTTTATGGAATTTTTCCCTACCCAAAATCAACTCCATCGTATTCTAAAATCTATTTGCTGTGATTATATCTAAAAAAACCGTCGCACCTATATTCCACTCCGGTCCTCTCATCGAACCAAACCCAATAACACCTATTCAGCAGAAATTCGAAATCGCACATGTCTGTCTGTTACATAAAACAATTTTAGTTTTTTACAAAAAAAATCACATATAAAACGATTTCAAAAAGATTTTTTTAAAGAAATGAAACACAAAGCGTTTCACATAACACCACAACCCTTTAAATAACATTACCCACCCTCAGATAAAGCTCTGTGGGTTTTGAAAGATAAAACAGAAAGAAATAAACCGCTATGGTGATCACGTTTAACAACTCTAAACAATCTTCATATAAATTTAATACATTTTCATCCTAAACAAAATGAATGACTGGAATATCTCTAAAATGTAGTCACTGGAAAGCTAAGGAATCACTCATTTATGAACAGGAGGCATTATTTCAAAACTAAGACCAACAATGAAAATAAATTGCTTTCCTCGCATTAGATTAAAAGACAATTAGTGACACGATACCAACTGTTCAAACCATTTTTTTTCAATTTAAAAAAAAAAACTACACTTAATTTCTAAGCATCAAGCTGCATAGAAAATTTGCTCTAAACTATCGCCCCTTCTTCGATAAATTCGCTTGCCTCAAATAGAATAAAAAAAAGGGGAATGTTTTAGTCGCAACAAACTGTCAAACGATTTGTGTTCACCACTGCTATAAACAGAAATAAGTGGTTGTTAGTATATACTCGAGTATATCGATGAACACGCAGCAGAAATAACGGCGAAACCAACGAGGATATTGTCTAACTCGGTGAGACACATCGACGCGAATAATAAAGAATCTTGACGGATTTCTCTGCAATTAATTCACTGTTTACTCACAGAAATTTCATCGTTCAATCGAATAAAATTTTCGCGACCGGAGGCCGTTCCAAGCTCCATGAATGAAAAAAAAAAACTGAAAAAGCTCTATCCACCTTGTTTACCAACTGGAAGATGCTCGAAGGTGTAGGTAAAATAGGTTAAAAAGTCTCTATTAAAACAGTCATTTATGGTCTCCGTATGGGTTGATCGACGTGGACAGATATGATCTTTGAGGCACAGAAATGTTCGTATAAGGAGATCTGTAATACCGGAGTGCGGAGAAGGGGGAAAGGAGACGAACTGACCTCTCATAGTTGATATAATATTTTGATTTCAAAAGTTTTCAGAAAACACGAACAAATCCACCAATAACGATAAGATCCCCAATACGATCGTTAGAAAATTACCTCCCCACTTGTTTCAAAGAAGCCTCTCAGTTTTAAATACCCGACCCCTCAGCTTAGAGAGATCATCATGGTCTTCTCTTTTTTCACAAAATCTGACAAGGTGATTTTATGTTCGAGAAGGACGTCCTATCAAAGAAAGATCCTCTGCTGTTCACTTCCGGTCGCTTCCACATGAGGACGTTTATTTTAAAAAATGATCTTTCACTCAACGAAATACGGTACATTAGGATTGTGCAATAAGATCCAACAAGATTTAGTCTTCTTCAAAGCAAAGAAATCTATAAGTCCTACTCCCTCAAGGTACGTGTCGTTGAAGAATGTGGGGCGAACGTTGTGAGCCCAAGAGCTTACTAATGCGACTGTTTGCTTCTATCGAATCTCTCGACGCTTGAAATAAACATTTTGACAAACTAAGCCTTAAAAATATAATATTCACCGTTCACTACAACTGCACTGTGACTATCATCACCTCTCTCTCTCTCTCTCCCCCCCACCCCCCTATCTCCTTCCCATTATCTATGCACTTCAATAGAGCCTAGGCGCCTGGTCCGGGAATTTCAAAGCGCAAAGAGCAAAAAATTTAGAATCGTATATGACCCTCCGTCCAACTGAGAGCAGGAAGTTGCAAGTCGCGACTCAATAACCGACTGTGGTAGCTACATGTACAGGAAAGAGGAAAAAGCAGTGTTGAAAAGAGGGAAAATGAGCGAGAAGAAAAAAAGGAAGATAAAAGTGAAGCAAAGAAAACGAGGTCGTCAAATCGCTGCAGCTGAAAACTGAGATCGCACCCTAGTCCCGACACGAAGAACTGATAAGCCAATGAATGATTAGCACCCAACTCAGTCAGCAATACGTCTTAACACTGCAATTTTAGTCTGTTGTTCTCGGCTGTCCAAAGTGAGAGACAGAGACTCTTCCGTATCCACCCCTACCCCACTTCCCATTTTATAATTTACACAGCGGCCGATTAAACATGGATCATTTTAGATAAGAAGATTACTGCCCCTTTAAGCAACATCAATCGTGCACCCGGGGAACCCTGTAGGAGACGTTTCTCACATTTCCCCCAGTAGCAATGACAGTTATATTCCACCGTTGATTCCAATATTTAAAAGGATACTCTTCCCTCTCCTTTCCTCACACCCCCCCCCCTCCTCTCCTTCCCGTGTAACGTCAATTCTCGACGAAATTTTTTGTAAGCTCTAACATCATAACTTGTTTAATAACCTTGGATAAGTAGAAGAGAGAAGTGCAAAACCAACTGCAATAGCAGCCGCAACACTTCGCATTACTCACCTCACTCTCATTGCGATGTTGCTGTCGGAGTCCCAAATTTTCTATTAAATTTTCTCGGTTTTGATGCGCTTGAACGTCACTCCACCGTATGACCCAGCTTGAACGAACATTTTTTGCTCACTTTCATTTTTTATTTTTGGCGATACGAACTGAACCGTTTTCATGTCTTGCATCGTCGCGCTATCGTATTCTAGTTTTTTGACTCTTGACGAGCCTATCGCCAAAGTCCCTTTCTTGTCCACAGTCAGAGTACCATAGCCATTACTGCTGAAGTTGGTGTTCGAAGTGATACTATTCGTGTCACGTTCTAACATTCCAACCGCACTACCATCGAACGTATAACCCATCGTCAAACCACCGCGAGATCCATTCTGATGATAGGCAGCTCCTTCAGGAGCTGCCACTGGTAGATAGGCGCTCGCGATGCGCTTGCGTCCACCAACCCTGAACAAAGACAAAACTGAGAGTACGGAAAAGAACTAGCAGAACTGTCATAAGAGTTTAGCGAATTGCAACAGTTGTTCATTATCCCAGCTATGATGAAAGAACCATCAGAATATAACAACCAATCAATAAATTAATTGCTGCGACTTTAAGGGACATTTATGTTACATGATATGGTCATGTTCCCCCAATGAGGCACACTGCGATTATATCAAAAATTATGTAATCTGAATCTGATTAATAACACAAAATCCGCATAGAAACATAGCAATTACCATCACCAAATACGAAACTGAATGTGTTATCGGATAAATTGTCACAGACGACTAATCCCACACAAAACTCAACGTTCCGTCTGTGAAACCGGAGTGGTGAAATTTTGAAAATACACCGCAATTTCATAAAGCTTTTAACCTTTCTTCGTAGAAAAATATTAGACTGCAAAACTTCTTTTAAATTTGAGAAATACATAACGAAGTACCTGACGGCAGGTACGACAGCGGCCTCGCCCTCTTCTTCATCATCTCCCTCACATAACGACGTATCATCCTTCTGGCTTGCCGGCGAACCCACAAATTCCATTAAAGTACGCGATCGACCTGCACTCAACACCAGTTCAGTTATACCAAAAGAAACAAAATCGTTAATGTTTTCCAGTTAGAACTAAGAGTGAACTGAAATAATCGTTTGGAAATATTTCTTATCGTTAAAAATAAAAACCGTTTTGACATTGCAACCTCATCGACTTCATTCACCTTCATCTCCCCCCCCCCCCCCCCCCTGCAAACAGTAGTGGTCGATTTCAATGACATGAATCGAACTTATAACTTCGCGTTGAAAGATGACTGACTCGCTTATCACCGTATACGCTCAGCGCCGAGGTACTGGTAGTAAGGTCCTATGTAATGGGAGATGCATGACGGGAGCTTCATGATCCGCTGCCTAGATCAGCATATTTTTCCTCTTCGACCGCATTTCATTTTTCAAGCACACGAACCACAGATGTTTTCTTTCCTCAACATACGCGGTCATCAGAAATCAGCAAAAGAATGGTTTTCCATGAAGCCAATGTGAAAATTTGGATTGATCCCGCTGGGCAATGAAATACGCTTTCCATTTTTCAATTCATTTCAACGCCTCGTTCCAATGGTTTCAGCGTTCTTAAACAATATCGTTCCGCTACACATCGCAGAAATTGTGTGCACGAGTCTGGCTAAGGATAGTAAGATGAGGATGACTAACCGGCTAGTGGTGCTCGTTTGAGATCCTGATTGTGGATCTGCGCGGCTATCGCCTGCTCCTCGGAGTCGTTGTGATGTGAGTGAGAAAGAGGTGAAAGGTTTGGTGCGACCAACAAACAAACAGAGAGTAATAGCACAGCAAGGCACGTGCCCGCATGAGTGCTTCGCTTTGAACCACTCGCTATTACTGCTTGCAGTTTACGCAATTGGGCCAAGTAGTTTTGGTTTTGACGCGTCAACTGCTCCACCTGAATCAACAGTTCGCACTAGTGACCTTTGACCTTTGGAGTACGGAAGCAAGTGCTCGGAATTTGAGTGAATTTTGAACGGTACGTAGAAAGCCAAATACCATGGCATATATGCACACCAAATAACATCGCGCTAATAGCGCAGCAAATCGGACGTGTCTATGCCTACCCGTTTTCTAGAGTAACAATAACACTCTCGCATCATCGATATTAATAAACTGCTATTATATGTGCAACCCTTACTAGCCAACTACTCGTAACTTCGTGAATACCTCAACTACAGTTGTGACTGTGATCTCAAGTCGCTACCCTCATGATCGTGATTCCCCAACTGGGAAAGCAGGAAGAGGGAGATGGGAGAGGATAGATGCAGTGTTTCGCGCAAATATTATTTCTGAGGGCTTTTTTTAGGGATGAGCAAAGAGGGAAAGGTGGGGTGAGTTAGGAAAAGTGGCCGAGTCAAGATATGTGATACCAAAATTTCTAATTAACTGAGGACTATCTTGTTGCATATGAACGTTACTGGACAAGAAAAACCTGACGAAACGAGACAGGCTCGGCCTATCTTTAAAAATCAAACCTTTTATCATAATGCTACCACCATTGTCTCGAAATGCAAATAAGTTAGACCCTTGCTCACTGAACTTTCGCACGACTGTTAGCCGCAGCTAAATGAAGACAAAATCGAAAAGCTAGTCAAAAGCTGACATAAAATTAACTTCAAAAGCACAGAAAAAGCAAGAAACAAATTCTCCAACCTGTCTCCTAAGCTCAAGATTTTCCTGGCTGCAGTCTTCAACTCGATCTTCCAACGCTTCTATGTAATCCTAAAAATTTTAATACTATTCAGCTTCTTCCCACACGTTCATCTTCCTAAGATAATAAATTTTTGCAGATACTTCAAGAACTGTGCGAAAACTCCCAATCAGATCTTAGCTATACAAAATAGCATAAATAATCACAACCCATAGAAAGCTCCCGTAGAAGTCAGTTTTGTTCTATACGCATAGAACACAAACCATACACAGAAAATCATAGGGCAGTGGCTTACCGAGACCGAGTTGAAAACGTAAGGCAAACGGGAAAAGAACCGCACATAAATTAACACACAAAGTGAAAGCATTTCTGTTGCTTCTAAGACCGTTAGTAAGTAGAAATGCTAGTGCCCGACCATTCAGAAAACTGTGCGAACGAAGCGCCTTCTTACTCGGAAAAACGAGAAAAAATAAATTCCTTGTTATAAGTAAGAGTTTAGCACAACAATCATAGTTCGGGATCGAGTTACAATCGGTTTGTGAAAATATCATCAAAAGGGAATGAAAAAAAAAGAAAAAAAAAGAGGAAGAAACCGAAAAGGAGAAAATGAGTGTCAAAAATCAAGGCATCTGACGTCTAAAATCGTCTCACGCCCAAAAACTAAGGTGGTAGTGGAGGTACGGTAAGCGCATCTGTGACCTCACGCAAGACAATGACGTTAACGGCTCTGCTCTCATATACACTGCTTCATAAACCATCAACATCCAACATTAATTTAACTAAACTCAAACAAATAGGTATCAACGAAAAAGTGCCGTGAATCCCCGAAAATTCTTTCGAAGATTTGAAATTTGCAGAGAACGAGAGAAAGACTGGGAACGTGATTGGGATACAACAACAAAAAAATTGCAACCAAATGTCGCTCTCAAACCAATTTACCTTTGCATAACTCATTCGATGACCTCAGCAGTTCGCCTATTTTGAAAAATACTTTCAAATGAGATGATCAATTTTTTTACGAAAAAATTTTTTTCATAAGAGACTCCAATGGTTCGGATTTAATCATTCCGCTTATGTTCTCTCTTCTCGAAGCGAAGTGGCATAAACAAAAGAATCCTACGATCTTCAAGAGGTTTTCCAATTTGTGAAGTGCACATTTTCTCGATTCTATTAGCTGATGTGTCACAGAGATGCCATCCCTCCCAACAACATAAACAAATACACAAAGCCGCCTCGACACTCGTCTGCAAGAAAAAAAAAGAAAGGGAAAAAACATTGAGTGCCACATGGCGACGGGCGGTACGATAAAAATGCAACAAGTACGGGTCAAATCTATTCAATAGTGCGCAATACAACATTCGCCTCGCAAAAGAAAACAACGCATTCGATACTAGAGCTTTTTAAGGAGAAAGCGAAAATCAACAATTAAAACCTCATTATGATTTCGAGCTGAGATCATTGGAGAATCGAGGAAATGGAAAACAGAAGTGTGGCGAGAACAAGAGAACGGAATAAGCAGACGTGAAAAAAAAAGTAAAAAATAATGTCGAAAAATCAACGCATCTGAAATCTGGGGGTATATAGAAATCTGGAAATTTGGATGTACTAAACTCATCTATGCCTAATGTTGCTGACTCTTTTGCAAAACAATAATATGGCACCACTTACAACAAAAGGACCATACGTATAGACGTATAAATAAAATGGATAGAACGATGATGAGATTTATTAACGATCCCAAAAAATTCGTCATAATAAATTCAAAGAAGAAAATTTTAATCTGTATACTCAAAACATTTCAGTTATCAAATCCCAAGTATAACACACTGCCAGCTTAATCATTTTCACTCTTTACACTGCGTAAAGGCGATAGATGATGCATGTGCAAAAAAAATATTTAAGAAAAATAAAACGAATTATCTCGTCCCGAATTCAATACTCAACTACTCCAAACAATTCATACAATGTTATGGATTTTGTAATATAAAAAAAGAACTCAAAACATGTTTTAAAGATTCTGTACTGCGAGAAAAAAGATCTAACTGTTCCGAAAAAAATCCCATCTACGCTAGATTCTATGCTGTCCCAAACATCTCAAAGTGCTTCGGAAAAACTCATTCTGTGGTTTAAACGTTTTGTATTGCTCCAAGGAACAAATACGCTTCCAAATTCCGGTACTGCTTCCAGATTTCATTTGGATATAAACATGCTAAGCTCATCTGAAAAACTTACACATCCCAGTCAGTCTCTACGCTCGCATCGTTTTTAAAAATCATCATCACCAACAATTCGCAATACCTGTTTTCGTTTTCTGCTTGTCTGTGCGGATCTCTTATTACGTATTTTCCTTCTGATTCGTTTCAATTCGCGTTCTTCAGCCTTCGTAAGTGGATAATGTTCTGGTAGATGAATGCCCTCTTTTTTGCACAATCGCTTCTCCTCTTCGGTCAATACCAATGCCGGATACTTACGTGTACGCTCTGAAACACGAGCGTTCCATTTGCAAAATCTGATAGCTCATCGCATTACCAACTGATGTAGTGAACGACGAAAAAAGCTGAATAGAGACCATGATTGGTAAACAGAAAGATAGGGGAAGATCACGCAACAGATTCTGACTATTCCACAATTGCGAAGAATGTTAAAAAAGAGGATAAGCGATTTAATTCTTCTATCATGATCATCAAGCGATTCCACCATTCCCCCTTCTACTCAGAGGAATCTTATATATTCGGCCCTGCGTCGCATGTCGATGTCAGTAACACCTAAAATACTCCTCCCCCCCCCTCCCAACTCAGGAAAAAACAAACCACGAAAAAGAATGCCTAAGTGATGATTCCGCAAGAAAACTAACCTGAGCTGGAAGTTGCGCCAACAGGACGCGTGATAGGATTAAGCGCTACATTGGCTGTAGTTGAAAAGGATGTTGGCGAATTCAGAGATATGGAAGCAGGCGGCGTCAGAGAGTTCGACGGTGAAGAAAAACGAGGCGATGATACTGTTCGTAACGCCGGCTCTGAAAACAAACATACCCATAAACCAAAAAACCCCCATAAAACCCCATAATTGACTTACGACTTAATTGAAAAAACCCCCATAAAATCAACTGTTTATTGAACGGAACAAGCCATATGCTAAAGACGATTGCGAACGTGTCTGAAATCAAACCTAAAACGACAACGAATTGTGAGTCAGGTGATGGTCAAACTCTAAAAATTATTTCGTATGCGAGATTTTATCCGGGTACTTGCGTAAATTTTACCCGGGTACTTGTATAAATTTTATCCGGGTACTTCTATAAATTTTATCCGGGTACTTGTATGAAATTTATCCGGACACTTGTATGTCTCGTACCGCATTGATGTGGCCAATTTTTTCAGTCTTTACAAACGGCAATGAATCGCTAAAGTCATTACTGTTAGTTATTTTTATGACCTTACTTCGAGCGAACGTAATTAAGGCGTTTGGCGAATAACTTAGAGTGCGCAACGCGTAGATGGGGAGCTGCGAATGGTCTCTGAGGAGGTAATTCCCACGATAGGCAGAGCGATCAATAAGTGAAAAGGACAAAACATTTCACGCATTACATGCACCATTTCTTCGATTCATCTTTTGCCAATTTCGATTCTATACTATTTGCCCTTTTTTTGCTCGTTCATATTGTCGCCTTAATTGACTTACTCGCAACTATTTAAGCAAACTGATTTCCGCTGATAAGAAAACGATGATACTATCAATGATAAAAATTTACACAATTCTTCGAACTTCGCATCATTTGCAAATTTACGCCCTTTTCAACCAAAATGTCGATTTATTTTTGCTTATTCATTCAGTTCGGCTATTTTTTAAAAATTCACTCAATTCGATAAACTCGAAATATTCGCTGAACTCGGAGATTTAAAAATAAGCCACTTATAAAAATTCAAATATAAATACAGTAAAACGAAAACGCCGTAAAACACTCAAGTGATATCTTAAAGATGACCATCGTACACACAATTTTGAGTGCAATTCTCCAAGATTCACTTTCCCTCGTTACGTTTCCAAGAATGATTATATGCAAGACAGAGTGGGATT
>JPKZ01002211.1:188244-213191 GCA_000803305.1 Toxocara canis
CCTCCCCCCCCCCCCCCCCCCCTCATGAAGTGGCTAGATAATTATGATTCACTACTTTTCTCGAAATTCTTGGGAAAAAAAAGAAATGGAGAAAATAAGCGGCGAGAGATAAACATGGATAAATATGAGAAATATCACCTCCTCTAGAAAAGCCATTATAAAAACCAGAAACATCGTAGAACGAGTTCAGTAACGAGTTCGGTAGTTCAGTAGCCGTACACAAAACTGCAAGGAGAGAGAGTCCACGCTCGTCTCTTTCAAACATCGCTATTTTCAGAACGAAGCATCCCATAGGCAGGAGCACACTCTGCACCTGCTAAAACGTTGAAAATATGTTTGTGCGGTAGCCTATTGCCCACCATTAGCGATTAATATCTGAATTTTAAAAGAGACGGGGTGGAGGGGGGAGGGGGTAGGCGCAGCAGACAAAAACATGGGGAAAGGAGGGAAAAAAACCAGAGCCCTTACCAGCAGCTCTAGAAACAATCTCATGGAAAATTCAAACGCCTCTCATAACTACATCACCCGTTTATCAATCACAGTGGCGTATGCTGTTGGCAGAGTTAGCGAAAGCTCACGCTCATCTCCCTCAAATTTTGCATTCGCTTCGAAGCAGTCCACCTCATAAACAGATGCACACGCTACGCTTAAGCGTATGCTGAACACGTGCTTTTCACCGTACGGCAGCTTGGCCCGGCATACGGTACGGTCAGCCACCATTAGCGGTTGACGCATTGTAGCACTGCTAACCGCTGCCGACTGCATTAGCGGTAGACTGGTCATCGAGGCGGATGTCTGGCGTTCGCGCGTTGCTTCCAAATGGTTGGCTGCAATTTGGTCGGGTACCGAAAAACGTAACAGCAATTCACAACTGCGGTGACGTCGATCACAGTTCATTACCGTTACCCGTACTGGTATTGCGCAAAACCTGAAATACTACTGTATCCATTATACAATACAACGACAACAGACGATATAGCAGGAATGGAAATAAAAATGAAAGATTAAAAGCATTTGTAAACTGAATACAAACTCATAGGATTTCTCCAAGCTTCAGGCGAACTGTGAGAGTAGAAGCACTAAGTGCTGTAACGATATCATTAGGAAATTTATTTCTTCCGCGAACGGACCGAAAGGCAAAAGAACGCTATGAGCTCGCGATAAATTACGCCAACCAAATAGACAACACTGAATTAAATATAATATCTTAGTCATTATTAACAATTTTGAAACATAACATGAGACTTAAACGTCTCCTCCTACCAATCTCTCATTATTAAAGAAGAAAAAAAAAATTGGGCAATATAGCAAAATCAAAGCCTTATTCAAGGCTTTTTGGTAACCTAAAAGAAATCAGCGCGATCAGCCAGATAAGCTCAGAAATTGTAGGTAGTTAAGCAAAGGAATTTGAAATATGTAGTGCAGTGAGTCGGTTTTGTTTTGTTATGTGATGTGCCTTTATTGAGTGTCGTGATGTTAAATCAATTAAGGCTGCTAGAAAAACGACAGATTTTAAAATAACTATCCCCGAAATTATTGAAACGGACAGCATCTGCATTCCTCAGGTGCATCTCCTCAACCATTCCTCGGTTAGGCTTCAAACCTATAAAAACTACCAATCTGGACTACCTATTCAACAGGCTTTATTTTCGCCTCAATCGTTCCATTCACCTACCTTACGCATTTCTATCCACTATCTACAATCTGTTCCAAGAAAGGCTCACGGCCCCCTCTATCAATTTTCACCGATTCTATATCGCCTCGCCCAACACATCCTGATCCATCAAGCTGTTTGTCGATCACCAAAATCTTATTCATAAAGGTCAAAAACTTTGGAGACCCTATATTATCATAATTTTCTTAAAGGAGGCATTTACTTCTTTATCCGCAATAGCATCCTTGCCCAGTGACATGAATTAAAAAACTCATATCCAAGGCTACTTAGCTGATACAGCGACCTAAGGGTTCGCCGATTTGACATGACCTATATGTAATACACACTGCATCGACAATAATGCTAACCGCCTATTAATACGAATGATCCGTTCCCACATACAGTATTCTCTTATGAATATTAACGAATATTGTCGCAACGAATTTATAGCCAAACGATTTCGAAATAACTTAGAAACGTCGTAAACAAAGATGAGAGCATAGGTGCGAGGAATGGAGCCATTTCACTCTTACGACGCTATAACCTTCCAATATTTCAAGGATCTGCGCTTAAAACAGACAACAAATTTTGATGGGGTCTATGACAGACCAATCAATACGACTTGGTAAAGAGCCGCTCGGAATGCTACAATGGAAATTTTATTATTCTAAAATGAAGGGAGGTCAGGCAAGAACGGATTATGGTAATGTGTAATATGTAAGCGATATAAAACAAAAACAATAAGCCAATTACCTTCTAATGCTGAAATCATGTGAAATAACAGGCGGGTGTGCGGTCACCGTACAAACCAATGCTCGTGATTCATCCAATATTTCGTCGAGATTCACATCACACGTCGAAAAAGTGCCCATCGTATTAACCGGATGCTCCCGATTCGATGGAAGGAATGTAAAATCGATACAGCCAGGTATTGAGTAACCCGCCGGATATGGATTTCCAGTAAAATTCTCACCGAATACTAAAATAGAAAGAACAAAAAATATTTAGAGATCTCCCGAAAAATGGAGGTATCCTCAAGACAATTTTCACTCGATCACAAGACAATTTCGTTTTTGTTCGTAGCTGTCTACGAACAAAAACGATCTTAACGTCAAATTTATCATATTACGCTCCCGTATTTTACAAGCTGAGAATAACTTACCCCTCCAAATATAAGCCATACAGTTTACAGTAGAGATGAGAGAGCGAGGAGAGGGCTTATACTAAAAAGAATATGGTATAACATTCGTCATGAAATATAACGATCACTAAATTAAACAAATTCGAATCGAACTAGCAATTCAAGCAGATAGAAAAATGCCACGTTACTTCGAATAAAACCACCAAGGCTCTAAAGTTTACTTCTTTCAAGGGAGTGACGCTTGTTCAAAGCTCAGGCTAGGCCGAAGAAACGGCTATATTTTCAGCATGCTCAAAACAGTGACGATTTATTCGAACGGAGAGGCCTTATCGAGGATAACGCGGTACCTTTAAAATGAGTAAGTCAGATCAAACATTAATTAACAACTATATTCATTCCTGAGCAAACTACATCTTCAAAAATTGCATACGCAACTTCGTAACAAAATCTCATCACGGCTACCTTCCTCTCCCGCGTTTGAAATCACCCCCTCCCACTTGTCCCCCTCCCTTCCCTTTCCGTGGGCCCAGCTCTTGGTAACTCGCCCAATACTCATTAAGGCCGTCCAGAAGCTAAATGATTTCAGTCAAAACTTGAGGATCCATGATATGAAAGGCAACTCTAAAGGTAACTGCGAAATCTAGATCTCTCTCATTTCAACTTAGCCTATTTTTTGTCTTTTTTAATCATAATGAGGGCTGTTTCTTCATACGATTCCCTTCCCCTTTGTCGCAAGAGAAAATACATTCTACAAGACATCGAAACAGCTGGAAGCACATAGCCCAAAGCAATGCTCTCGTTCTTAGACGAAACTGCTCAACACTGCCCTTGCAGATGGTGTGAAGGGTTCAGTTTATGGAACCACCTCCTTCCCTACACCCCACTCCACCCCACCCCCTCTTTCCCGCCCCCAAAGAAAAACGGTAACAATTTTTATTACCATTCGCTAAAGTGCCATCCGTATTGACAACGTTCGCTTTCCAAACCACTCCGAACGACAGACTCAAAGGCAGCCCTCTATCAGCTGCATTTGACGGGCTTTCCCTCGGCAAATAAGAGACATCGGGTGCACAAAACAATGGCAAAGTTGGCCATTCGGGTAGATCGCTGATCGGATCCGAAAGCCATAACTCATTTGACGAACCTGCCACCTTGTCGCCACAAGCCAAGAAACAGTAATTATCCACTTGGTCACATTCTAGTTGAACTGAAAAAAAAATGATAATAGGCTGACAACTACAGCTAAAAATTTTATCTGCTTGGTCTTTTGTCTGCTTATTCCTATGAATCCTCCACTAAAGACTCGTTTATACAAGCCAAGTTATTGCAAAATGTATACAATCAGTTTTTTTTTCTGCATCTTTTAGCGTCTTCCAATTCCTCGGGATCTGATGAACGGGCCCAACATTGGCTGCAGCGGACGGCCCCAGGATACCGAATACACCTATCAAAAATCATAACCCAAGCTTTCATGCTGAACTTGCGGGATGCGAAAGACGCGAAGGCACAGTACCGTCATAATTCCAGTTGTAGATGCAGATTTATCAAGAAAGATAAAAAGAAAGAGCGATTTGAAAACGACAAGCAGGAAAAGTTAGGTTTAAAAGAAGACAATGTCTTGAACTGTTGGAGCGGAGATCGTCCGAAAGTGGGAAGTCGGAGCGTGATCTACGCAAATATTTGAGCAAAGGGTGCCGCTATCTGCCGTATCGTCAACGCTCGATATAATCGCTTTTCCAATGACCACTAAGCAAGAGAAAGTTTTTTCATTAAAAACCCCATTCAGAAACAGTCAAAGCAAAAACTAACCATTGCGATTGCGAACCGGCCGTAGGTAAACAATTGGCCAAGTGGTAAGGCAATTTGTCATATCGCCCGCACTTGACATAATCGTTTTTCCACTGACCACTGATCGAACTCTCAAAAGCTCAACTTTGGCGAGAACTGAATCTCGCGTTGAGATTAGGTTATGCGCCCGCAATACGCACATTCCGATCGATGCATCGAGCAGTCTTAAATTATTCATATAAATTAACATAATAACTGTCTAGTTGCAAAGACCAAAAAGTGAAAAATTTTCCCTGCAAAAACATTCCCAGCCATGCAGAACCAGTTAACTGCACCCGTCTTGTACCAACCGGTGCTGCCTATTTACTCCTAACATTGTCGAAAATTTACTTTAAAAAAATCAACTGTCAATTTTTGACGGAAATATAACAATTCTAACAGGATCGACTGAGTGGCTACGAACGAATCGGCAAAACCAAATGGAAACTGACAACGATGGTAACGACTCAGCTACCGACTATACCGCGTTCATCTGTTCTTGCACAACGTATATTTCGTTTCCGTACCTTCTGTATGCAAAATGACGTTTAAATAATAAATGCCTCACGATAGAGCACATTTCAGCCTGACGCACA
The DNA here is from genome assembly GCA_000803305.1 of Toxocara canis. NCBI lineage: Eukaryota > Metazoa > Nematoda > Chromadorea > Rhabditida > Toxocaridae > Toxocara > Toxocara canis. The sequence goes on from JPKZ01002211.1 coordinate 193,463, forward strand.
ATCGTAATCTCGGGTTTGGCGACTCGTCACCTGTGCCGCATCGCAGGAGAGAAACAGAGGACGAAAGGACAGAAACAGGAAAATAGAGACTTGGCCTACTCGAAAAGACCCGCGTTTTTGATAACGCTTCCTAAATTCTAATCAGGCGATGATCATTTCGACAAGAAATACATGGCTGTGCTCGTGTAGCGTTTTGATAACGTAGGACAATAAAACGCAACGGCAGAGGACAGCAAAGAAACGATAAAGACTCGACGAGCTAGATGATGGTATACGATTATGATTACCGCAATACCGTATACTTAGACAGACCATCCATTGGACTGCGTTAAGCGCAAGACGAACTTATGCCTTCTTAAACAAAAACTGAATCTCTCTGAGGCCACGAAGTAGCCTTTGTTTTGCTCATTCCCTTCTGATTTCCGTGCTTCATCGACTTTGTATGCAACAGTAATTTTTGGCCTGGGTGCGAAATTGATGTGGGAGGAATGGTCGGTGGATGACTGTGGGACAAAGAAGAGAGGGGAGTGGGGAGTGATGAGTAGACGAGGGACGGCGAGAGGATGCGGAGGGACCGGGGAAGAGAGAGAGGGATTCGCAATTCACATGTGGTGGCCAGCGGTGCCTGCTTCATGGGCTCAATCACTGCAGTTTATTGCTGCTAAGCCAAACGAACGGGAAGTATGTTCGCTGATCAGTAACACACTACTGTAAAATATTATTAAAAGCGCATCATTTTAACGCAAGAATAAACAATAAACACACCTTACTGATGTTTCGAGCAGTGGCCGCGTATCTATCGAAATGAGATGCCGTTGTTCACGGACCATCCCATTAGTGCCACGGTAGAAGAACAACAACGATATGCCGTAGCCATTCACCTCGCTTGCAGGTGCACGTAACGCTATCCTCAATCTACAAACAATCAGCTACAAGTTCGCTACTTCATCCAAAATTGAATCCCAACTGAGTTGACCTCAATGACGACGGAAATGATCTGCAAGTTCATTTTCGGCACAAAAGTTTTTCTCATTTTTCCCCTCACTCACTTCACACCACTTTATCAGTCCAGCCCCAATTTTAATCACTCCTTTTCCGCTTAAGGGCTGGTAATTTCATCTATGCAGAGGATGCATATTTTTGTACAACTAAATACTTAGAAAGTTTTGCTGGAGATATCTCTTCAAAAGTGTGGCCGGCAACATGAAAAGATGTCAGGAAATGCACAAGTAAAAACGACTTTTCCGAAAACTTTTTGGCACCTTTGACTCTAAAAAAATTCATCAGTGTTACTGGAGGTTTGGTCGAACGCTATCGCTCCGTTGATTCCTCTCTTACGCCATAATCAGACGGCAAATGGTTCATGATAGAATCAGCAAAACCATAAAAATGCATCGTTTCCCTCTCGCTTACCATGTTTGACTATTCATCAATAAAATGCACTATTCCAAATAACACTCTCGTTGCAAACGAATCGACATGCCGCCGTCATAACAAAAAAAAACTGCCCCCACTTCATCTATGAACATATAAATAAACAATAAAAATAAAGAACTAACTTGTTTCTTCGTCATATTGAGTCGAGGTCCTCGAACCGAAAGTGGAATTTGGCACGCGTGTTTGACTATTCATCAATGAAATGCACTATTCCAAATAACACTCTCGTTGCAAAAGAATCGACATGCCGCCGTCATAACAAAAAAAAAACTGCCCCCACTTCATCTATGAACATATAAATAAACAATAAAAATAAAGAACTAACTTGTTTCTTCGTCATATTAAGTCGAGGTCCTCGAACCGAAAGTGGAATTTGGCACGCTACGCAAGTGTCGTCAACGACCAACTCGAAAACAAGCGAAGTGATATGGAGATCAGTTGTCTCTTCACCGGGTATAACGTACAGCTCCAATTGGTTCCACTCACTTTCCGCCACTAGTATCATCTAAATCTTCTGCGCAATTATTTGTAAACAGCTGAGATTACAAATTGCACGTTTTGAATGCATAAATAAACGCTTCTCAAATCATCCTGGCTCCCTCCCTGCACAGCTTTTCTCCTCTCATGATAACTCGCCAAAATATAGAGGGTCGGCCGATTACTTCAATAAAAATAGTGCTTCACTGGATTTGACAGGTTTTCTTACTACTGTTCGAGTTCATCAGCTACGACCGCATCTGCATCCAGATTCCGGCATTTTGGTGCTAGGGTTTTCATTTCGACCTATGCGACTTCAAAACCATGCGTAAAGCGCCGTCAGAATTTTGGTCTCGCAACCCTGGAATTTATTCCCGAACTCCTCGGTGCCGATCTAATACAAACGCTAAACACATGTCACGTCAACAAAAACACATATAAACACCTCGTCAACTGTGCTCAACTCCACAGATGCCGGGTCACCCTTCACACCGAGTCGCAGACTTCTCAGTGTAAGTGGAACATCGAGCGGGTTTCGCAACTCCAACTGTACCCGCAAAGGCTCGAACGGTGGGGTTGAACGAACCTGAAAACTACTACATCACTTTCTCTTTCCGGAGTCAAAAGAGAGTAAAAGATGGTAGGCGGGGAAAGAGGGAAGAGGGAGAAAACGAAAGAAAAACAATCGCCACCCCCCCCCCTCTTTACCCATATCCAGAAATGCACAAAGGTAACTATTTCCTATTCGGGAACTGTTTAGACTTAACCTACATCAAAATATACAAAGCAGCTGTGGTCATCTCTATTCGAAAACTTTGTTCCATCTCTACCTCTTGAAGCAGGAATACAAGCTAGGCATCTCCATAATTCTTACAGTATAACACTAACCCGCTACAAAAATACACTTCAAATCTCATTCGATCTCGAAAAGCTTTCAAGCTTTAAAATTTTTTCAACTTATAACTATGTTTCCACTTTTTTGTAGTTAACGAATCAAACTACACTCCCAGGGTCTACAAAGAACGTATGCTCCAACCACTCGCCCTCCAACCCACTCCCCAACCTATTGCAATACCACTTTTACAACCAATATCCTTCCGACCTCTCCACTCCACCTAAGGAAACGAACCAACCTTTGAGTTGTCTGTAGTCGCGTCGCTAACAAGAGGAGTCGGTCTGAAAGCAGCCGATGGACCAGCAACGGCATGAAATGCTGCAAGCTCCAAATCTTTCCACTTCACCGCATGCCCACTCTTAAATTACGCAGAAATTTAGCGGTCGTGTCATCACGTTTATAATATGCAACCTATTATGATTCGTTGAGATACTTCGATTCCTCACTCCTGAGAAACTTTGATTTTTCTTCCCTCTCTTTCCTCAACATTCTCTTCTTTTTCTTTCTTCCCCACTCCCCCTTCCGTTCTCTTTTTTATTTTCTCCTTCTCTTTCCTCAAGCTCCTCTTTCCTTTCTTTCCCCAGTGAGTTGAAGTTACGACTCCAAGTGAGGCTGCAACTCGCAAGTATCATTCCCATCGGGGGATTGGTGAGACGGTTCATTCATGCTTACGTAAAGCAGAAGAATACTCCTTTGCCCACCCCATCCCCTCTCTCTCTTCACGCCCCATGTTTATCGATTAGTGTTCTCTAATAAATTTTTTAAAAAGACAAACAAAAAAAGAGCGCACCAATATCCCCCGTCCTCCTTGAAACATCCCACTGCAACAAAACAGCACAACAAACACAACGCTTACCCCTTGTGAAGCATCATCAGAGATCAGAATCGCATACGGTTCTACCGGTCTCTCGCCATATATCACTCGGATATTCTGTGAATTTACAATAGGAATATGAACGAAAGGCGTAGCGTTCGATGAGAGGGCATTTGCTTTCAACAGCGCAGCATATAACTTCAGAAACTGCATCTGCTGCTCTGCATGCTGCCCTGATGGACAACGTATTAAACGGGAACACCACTCTAAAGCATTTTTCGCATCTCCGCATTCATTGGCCAATTTATAAAGGATGTGATCCTGCAAAATGTACTCTATCATTAATTCATCTCCTAAATATCTTGAGATGATAAGATGCTTGCTTTATGACAGCTAGTAATAAAACATTTTTTAAGTAATCAAAACAGTGACGTTGTACAACCACACTGAGTCTGCCTCTATTATTTGCTGCTTGTTTTTCCCTTAATGGTGCTTTTGAGAAACTATGCATTGAACCGTTTTATTACGACCTATGATGAAGCCTTCAAGTGGCACGCTCCTTTGAAACACCCTGCTGCAACAAATCTCCCAAACGTCTACGCAACTTCAAGCCCCAACTGCAACAATACATCTCAATGGTCATAATAATAATAACCCATCGATCCTAACTAACGATAACGATACATTCCTGAGACAAAATAGCACAAAATTACCTCAGCATACTGCCACTGCTTATCGGCATATTGAGGCAGTGCCCGTTTATAGCACTCAATACAAAGTGCATTCTGACCAGCCTTATAGAAACGATGACCGGCCAAAATATAATGGAACGCCATTTTTCGATGCATTCCCGCCTTCCCAAACATCACTGATGCCCTCTCTTGTAGCACTCCACTAAATAAATCGCTTTCCTGAAAACAAAAGCAGCTCGTTTTTTGCACTATAAATGAGTTGTATAACCCCAACTACCTTCCCCTTCAGGAAAATGCTTCCTTCCCTAGTGGGAAACTTATGACATTGAATTTTTGTTAAACTCTAGCCTCGCAAAGATGATATAGCCCCGCTCATCTTTCTCCGCATCCTATTTCAGCAATTTGTTTCATTCCTTTAAGAATCTATTTCTCTCTCGCTATTCACTTTTTCGAATCAGTAGATTTTGCAGCAACTATTTCAATATAGCTGAAGCTGTAATAGCAAAATCATCATGGAACCGCAAAATGTTTCAAGCAACATTCGATAAATATGCTTCCTGCCTTAACTTATTCTTCACATCGTTCACCTTTTCTACACTTTCCTTTGACAGAACGAAATATATGTTCCATAAAATGTATTATTAAATAACTGCACGCAGCACAGTGAATATATTTATGCTCGAAAAGTTCATAAAAGGGATTAGCTAACAAGATTAGCGAGTCGCAACAGCTGTGTTGCAGCCTCGATATTCAACTCGAGTGCATTCAATATGACCGCGCTAGAGAGCGCCGCACGTACGGCGAGTATCGGCCTCCTGAAATTAACCTAACTTTGAGAACGAAATTGTTTTCTCAATTTCACCAGCACCAGAGCTAAACCTGTCCAATATCAGTACGAGTTCCGGTTTCTCAACTTCACATAAGATAATATTTTTGAAATATAATAAAAGCGGAGCATTGCGAAAAGGCATGCTACCCCCACCACCGAAAGCAGGACATTTCTGGTGTAACACTTGCTCCCGTGCAATTACCCCGCCACCGTCGCAATGTACCCGCAACCCAAATAACCTCGCGCTACATCGCACTAGTTAGAGAGATGCCAATCCAAATTAAGCTCAAGCTGGTGTAAAACAATAGTTTTCAGCCTCGAGAATCAGGTTTGTCGTGAAACAAAAGTAGTTGCTGTTTGTTAACAGGATAAATGCATGAAGAAAAACCATAATGCGATTAACAGCACCAATACATCAAAAGACGATCACGCTTTCGTGCATATGATCTGCGCATTTTCAAAGCATAAAAGCCCACATTCCGCATATTAGTTATGATTGGTTACCTAAAATGTACTTCAAAACGCCAATCTATACCAAAAATCAGTTCACCACTTAATCAAATCCTTCATATTAATTTATGCCTTCTAACTGGACCTTCATGGAAAACAATTCAAATAAAAGTTTGGCGTTAAAACAACTCAATGAAACAATGTATGGAAAAAAAAAACGTACATGGAAGTATTCATGTAGTAGTTAAGAGCATTCTCCATATAATGCTGAGGGTAATGTTTGGCCCCAATATGAGGATTACTCAGGTATGACGTAACAGCCGCCATCTCCTGGAATACGAGCTCTCATATACAAAATTTTACTTTAATAATAATAACGTAAAGCATAGCCAGTTCGAAACAATACTGTTCGTTATGACATGCACAACAGCAACTTTGCGATCAGCAATGTCCCTATAGCGTACGCCACAGAACACAGTACCGTTTCGAATTCGCTATGCTTTATATCGCCCGTCATTTGCACTCGAAAGAAATCAGACTCCCGCCTTTAACCATAGTTGGCCGATAGCGCAGCTTTTCAATACGCTATTTAATCACTACTTCATATCAGTAACGTGGGGGCTAGAAAACCCATGAGGTTTTCTAGTTTACAAGTAACTGCTAGCTCCTTTCAGCCTCAAAAAGAAAAGAACAACAAAAAACAATCTAAAATGCACCTTACAATCCATTCATCGTCCCGAGCAAATACCTTCACTACCCTAACACTTCTACAGTTTGTCGCTTTATAAGCTCATTCAACCTCCAAATAAACGTTATGAAACCATACTCTTCAATCAGTGCTGATATTATTGTTTAAAACAATCGAACAAAATCAATAAAACCAGTTAAACTAGTAAAAAAAAAACATATGAAGGAAAAAGCACTTACTAAAGCCCCGGCATAATACAGCCAAGCTTGGTCCAATGCGAACTCCTTTTTGATACTCTGGTACAGCTGATGGGCAAAAGAATATAGACCAAAGATGAAACACATATCAGCCAAACGTCGCGTTTGCATTTCGCTGCTTTCTTGCGAGTAACTGCAACACGATCTCATCAAACAAACTTTACAAGATCATTCTCAATACTTCCTCATCTACTAATTTTAGACCTTCTGTTGAACGCGGACGGGACTAACAGCCATTCTAGGAGAGCTATGAATCTCCAAGCCGATACAGGCAATCATTTAGCGACAGGAATCACAGTCACTTACGACAGCTCTACTTCTCATATCTAGGGAAGGAAGGGAGAGTAAAAGAACTGGAGGGAGGAGGGAGAAGAGACAGAGGGAGAAATCGTGAAGGTAGGAGACTGGAGAGAACAAACCACTACTGTGACGTAAGTGGAGAAAGAAGAATATATTAGACCGTCATAACTAGTCAACAAAACCTTGAGAAAAAAAAATTTCTTTGAAGAATCCTTAATTTGATCGGACCAACAGTTGGACTTTCTTTGAACCTGTTTCATAATCACCTACCCATTCCCTTCTCACTCCCACTCTTTCCTAAAAAAATTTTAGTATAAGCTATCCCACCCCATCCTCACCCCCACCTCTCTGAGTATCCACACCCTCTGACTTTCTTACCTTTACAGTAAGAAAATAAAAACCAAAGTAAAAATGAAAACTTACGTCACAATGGAGTTTGCCGATGGTGGTTGTGTTGCAGCGCCAAACCATTTCCGCACGCCAGTTGTTAACGATTTGCTGATTCCGCGCCGTGCAGTGATTTGCTCATTGAGAGTGCGCATTTGTCGTTCGGCAAACGGTACTAGTGCGTTATGTGTCATTTCCTCAACGAAACTCGTAATACGCTCACGATCACCAGCATCCAGATACCGTCCACAACCCACATAACGTGATGACACCTGTCGTACATCATTGCTGTTCGCTACAGCAATATCCTTCACCGCCATCGGTACGCTCGCCTCCACTGTATTTACTGTTGTGTTCTACAACGAATACATCACCTCCACTGTAAGTGTGATCATGTCAAAAATGGTCAGTTATAAGAGGGACATAATTGTTCTTCGATTAATTAAAAACTTACACTTCAGTTCGAAGTACCGGAAGGTAATCGCTAAGAGCAGCAGCGTTCATAGCAGTTAAACTAAAATAACTACACGTTTTCCGTAGGCATAAATCCGTCACGGTATATCTAGGCTGCATTCGACCTCATCTGATCAAATGACCACGTGAATTTTAATTAACTGAGCAAACGAATACAGTTATCATGCGCTTCAACAAATTTGCGCTTGCAATACGCTTTATTGCGATTTAATAAACAGCAAAAGTACGTAAGTATGTAAGCATGTGATGTCTGGTCCTTCCAACTTGAGAACCACTAAAATTCGAGTCATGAAATTGGCAAATACAATTTACGCCACAGGTTCACCCTCTCCACCCAATTTCAAAACAAGTCATCGACCACCCTTCTACTTTTCTGCCGGAAAGTTAATTAATTAAACATGGAAACAAATCTGCACACATTTTGTGACCGGTTGGGTGGCGGCGAAACGAATTCCTGTTATTGGCTGAAAATTTGCAGAAGATGTGGCATATTTAAAATGCGCATGCAAGATTTATAAATTGTCAGTAATTTATGAATGCATACTAGGTTTCTTTATTTCTCGGTCGACCTATGAACTTCACTGATTTGTTGCGTGGAAGCACCGAGATGCATGCCGTACCAACTCGTTGGAAAGAATCTATTTGTTTCCAGTAGTGCATGAATCAATTATACGCATGCGCCTATCTCTTTCCAAATTAATTTCCTCAGACTGAACGTCGGTGCTGACTTCAATAAATGAAGTGAGTTTTCGACCAACCCCACCCCTACTACTAATCAGTTTAGATATACCTACTACCTACTACTAGGTATATCTAAACTGATTATACCTACTACTAGGTATATATAAACTGATCATGTTTCATTATATTTTTCAGGGAAGGCTATGTTTCAGCTAACTGATTACTTTTCAGTCAGAAGGAAGAAAGGAACGAGTTTTCTACCAATATTGAAAATATTGCTGGTAGAAATGTTGCCATTTACTTTTTCGGCAAACGCCTAAATTCGCTTTCACAAACTACCAAACAGTAATTATATGTTTGAAAATGCTTACAATTTTCGAAGAGACCTCCCATCCTGCTCTTTTTTTGCCTACGCCTCTTCCCTTTACGTAGTAAGTGAAGAATTCATACCACAACATCTGTATATGCAGCAGCCTTCGACAGCAAGTTCCTCCTTGCCAGTTCCAATCCACTTTCCAGGCCCCTGTATTTCACTTCGAGACAACTCTGCCACGGGTCCGGAAGATCGGCCGCTAAGCCGGAATTAATTCGCAACAAGTGACAATTTTGATCACCATATGTTGTGCACATCGAGGAAAACACCTCATTTGCTCTAAAAAGCACCTGCTTTAAAAATATCTTATCCACTAATTCCGTTAGCTAATCATCTATCATTTTAAGAAAATATTTCTTTACTCAGTCATTAGTCATTTCAACAAATACACGGCATATACCACACGAATAACTCCATGTCAGCGATCGATATGCTCCAAGATCTACCGTGGATGGTTCAAAACATGGAAAATAGCGAAAGCCACACATGTAATGAAGCACTGTACAACAGTGTTATGCACACTGCAGTAACGTTTTTAACTACAACGAAAAACTGAAAATGCGAGTACTCATTTAGCGAATAAGTAACGCATTGCTGTAAACGGAATTAGTCGAGCTGTATACATTGATGAATCAAATCCGTGAAAAACGCATTCAGAAGAAAAGCAAACCTAGTCTCATCAGCGAGTGACGCATCATCAACAAGTACGTAATACTTAAGGATGTTCGGCAACATCCATTTCGGTGGTACACAGTGCGCTGGCCCAATTGTCTCCAATGTTGCACCCCCATGCTGAAACATATCAATTCAGTTTATCTTTTTAGAAACATCCTTCACACCCTTCTATCTTAGCGAACTACCAAACCTTTTCAACGCGACAAAAGAAAGATTCACAATGAATACATGTAAACATGTGTATATATATATATGTGTATATATATATACATATGTAAAGGGATGCAAAGGCAGCTGCCATGATGATTGTTCTGACCATTTTGAAAACGCCTGGTGATCAGCCTGCTGGCGATCCGTCGGATAACCAGCCATGAATCGAACTCAGATCTTCCCGCATACGAAGCGAGAGCTCTACCACTGGACTACTGCCCGCCCATACATATATATATATATATATGTATGTATGTATATATATATGCATATATATGTGTATATATGCATATGTACACGTACACTTATATGTATAGATATGTACGTACGTATATGTGTGCAGATGTAAACATGTATATACGTATATACATGTATATAATGTACATATGTACATATACACATACATATATGTATGTATATGTATATATATACATAGGTGTATATATACAAATGACGTGTGTATACACATATGTACACATGCTTCTGTATGTATACGTATATATAGTAAAACGAAATAGCGCACTCGCACATACGCCCACACACATACTGAGATTCATGAATGGGAAGTTCGTAGAACGAGCCAGTTCTGACGAGATGAATGCCGCATTTCTTTGTTTGTCACAAGCACAGCTAACACCAAATGACATGATAACTGGCACTGCCGTCGCGACGGTTATATCACCTGTATTCCCTTTCCATTTTTCCCAGCGTTAGGCAGCGGAAGGGAAGGAGGTGGAACGAGACGGGAGAAGGGAGAGCGGAGAAGGAGGGAAGTGGAAGAACCGAGGAAGGTGCTGGAAGACGAAGGCATTCAAACAAGCATATATTGCCAAACTGCGAAAAGAGCTCGCTGCAGGTGACTGAATTCTTCCCCTTTCAACTGGAAGATGCAACCTCTACGGTTACTCATGTAGGTATTACACTTGCCTAATATGAACAATATCGAATTCCCAACAGAGATTGCCACCCTTGAACACTCACGATGGCTCGATGAAACGCTCCACCGATTCAGCAGCAAAAGTAACTCATACGTTCACCACTAAGTATAGTCTATCTCCGTTTTGAACTTACCTTCAGTTCCACAAATTAACATGTTATTCGTCTGATAATGTACACCGCGAATACTTCTCAGCTTTAGTTTTACCTCTCAAGAAAGAGTTAAACTATTCATTACTCATTCGCTGCCTTCATAACAATATATACTATCTCCACTCTTTTACAAACGAGTAGGATTTGATGTTCTTCGAAACCTACACCGTCACAGTATGCCCCCAACATTTATTACTATAAAGAAACGCTGCTCTAACATAAAGTAAAATAGAGTAACGCTGCTCAAGCATTTGGCATCATAAAATGATCGAACGAACAACACTAATACACAGCACCGTACCCCAACGGTATATAAGCTGTATCATGACACAGCACTCAAGTACATTTATATAAACGCTACTTGTGCCTACATTCTCTGCAAAAAGCAAAAAATTCGTCGCGTCTCTCTGTCTCTCTTCACAAACATACACTCTCTCCGTTGCGTTGATTAACAAAGACCACTCGGCGGTCTCTCGTTTTCGATCACGCTAACGTATTCCTTTCAAAATTCGAAACATTGCAACACAATAGTGATTTACGATAGGTTATATTTTCAGTAAGAAATATGAATTACTGATAGTGTCACAGCTGCAAGATCATAAAATCAAATCATTTCACAGTTTTGCCGCACAAATTTGCGTTTTGGCAAATTTGTTACGCAACACGTAAATCAGCTATCAAAAGATATCATACCATAATAAATCCTACGGTTTTAAGTAGGCAATTTTAAATGATTAAAATTAACTTATTAAAATTAAAACTAATTTAAATGATTAAAATCAAAATTAACACCTCTGATTGAAATTAATTTTAGATGCATATATGAGAGTTCATGCATATTTGCAAAATTTCGCTCGCAAAGCGCATTATGGCGGCACCACACTTGTTTGCTGTTGACGCACTTATGTGTGCTTCGGGAAAAATACCGGGAAAGTCATTGTATTTACCTGGGTAACCCCTCTACCAGTTTTTTGGTGAATCCATCAACCTTTCAAGCAGCTACAGATGTTTTGAAGCGCCAAAGTTTCGCCTAAATAAACGACATTTTGCAACCGACTGGATTGCCCGGTTATACGAAAAGGAGAAACGAATTTGAAGTAGAAGTGGGACAGCCACCGACTCCATAAGCTCATCACTTCTTTACGCGATAGCATTCGAAGAATAAAACGTTTTCGAGACAAAAGCAAAGCTGCAATCTAAATTACCATCATATATTAATTAACATGGCAATGATCAGGTCTGATAAGAACGGCGAAACAAGACTGACAAACGGAAAGCGGCATCCTCGCTGCAATTCCACTAACCCCGCCCGTTCCCCTCCCCCTCCCAAACTACCTCCTATCGATAAGTGGATGATAAGTCAACTCGTGAAATTTCTGACCGAAGACCAATCGGAAATTTCAGTTCTGCACTAGTGCTATTACGTTTATTGCTTCAACCAATACAACCCAAAATAACTACAGGCAATCCTCACTACTATCACAAGTGTTCCTTACTTACCGTCAGTGACATTCTCATTTCTTTACAACAACCACTGAGTTTCACTACCACTTACACTGACTTTCACTATTAACACTGCATCTTAGTACCATTTACTGCTTTTAATACTGGGAACAACTATGGCAATTATCGGTATATTCATCAAATTAACTGCATTACTAGCATTAAATAATACCCCATTACCATTATAGACAGTTTAGTTACTCTAGTAATACTGACTGCTATGGTTAATGTATTTTATTCTTTGGAGACCCTCTACCATTACTACTTACCCTCTACTTAACAGTAGTTTACAACAGTATTTCCTGTCATCTAATCGTAGTTATTGCCTTTACCAGAACTGCTCTACCCACTAACAGTAACAGTTACTGCTACTTGACCAATCAACACTACCACTACTATTAATTACTTACTCAAACGATGCCAATGCCAAAATCGTACCGTGAAAGACGAGGATAATAGTTTTCACGTCTTCATCCTCGTCATTCCTTATTTACTCACTGATTTATCTCTTACGAAGTAGTACATGCAATGCATCTGTATTATGCTCTCTTATCATACAGTGGTTTGAATCTGGAAACCTGTGGACTCCTCCGACCACTTCTTTCGTATGGTAAAAAACCAATAGATTTAACCCATCATATTCTTGTGTCACAAGACAGCAAAAAAACGAGGCTCGAAAAACCCATAAAAAACCGATTTTTCCCCACCCCGACTCAATCATTTACATTTTTCAAAAATGAATGCAAAGAATGCATTCCTCAACAAGATCCTCTCCATCGTTCTTCCAAAATATATAGCATTCTCTAGCCAAAAAAACTGGACTGCTATAAACTCTGGATGTAGAGGAACAAATGCTGGCCGAATTATTTGCGGAAATTTTCAAGCCACTTCCTTCCAGAATGGTAATTAAGATATCCTACCTAGCTCAATCAATTAACCGCTCAATTTATACGTGATTAAACATCCCTACCCAATTTTATGTTTCTGATATTCAGACCAATGGGTGCGGGCAACCAGTCTGTGGCAGAAATTGGTTACAAGCAGCAGGAGTACCACTCTAAATAAATCTGAAAACAGGCATTCCTGTTCTGGATGTGAGGATATTGACCGGGTGGCTGTAACGGCACGATGGTAGTCTTGATGTAAAAATGGCGCAATGTCCATAATCCTGCTAACTACCATCTCGGAACGTAAGTTAACCTCTTTCAGGCTGAACGTATGACTAAGCAGCCAGTACGGATATCAATGAAAAGCGTTCTTGAATATTTCGGCGCTGTACACAAAAGATGTCAAATTTCGGTGGTTTCAATAGTGCCCTAATATGACAATAAAAACTTGGTTGCCCTGTCGCAGCGTCTGCGTCCTCGCTTCTTTTGAAAATTTAAAAAAAGGGAACACAAACCTGCTGTGTATGTTGGATTTGTACAAGCCGTGCTAGCTCGCCCACAGGATCCGGATCATCGGTCGATACCGCGAACATGCAAGCCAAATAGGTTCGCAAAAGTTCATGTTCTGCTGGCTCCGCCCACTCTAGCAATGAGTCCCTAAAAAGCCCTCAACTAATACAAGTTGTACAATAATACAGTATCATCTTGCGCGTAAATGCCCTCGTCTCTCTCTCCCCACTCCAACTCTCTCTTAATTAGGTCTGAAAGTTACTTCTTTGAATTGCGGAGGAAGTGGAAGAAAGATAAAAAATAATCATGCTTTCTTTTTCCTCTGTTTTCAAAAGTTATTTTCCTGTACTTTTTTTCTGGCAACTGCATAAACCTCCCCAACTTCGACTGAGTGTTGCGTGTAGTCCAAGCCAACTGACTGTACTGGTATGAGGTAGCTGCATGTATACATAGGGCAGCTAATAATAATAATAATAACAACAACAATTACAACATCGACCGTGTTGCCTCATAGTTCAGTGTGATACACATAAAGATTTCCTCAGATAATGAAGTTCTTTTTTTAACTTTAGACCCTCCACGGTTAAGACAGTGTGCGCGTTAACGTTTCCTTCGAAACCTTTCAATAAACGCTCTGACCAACTGGAATCTTCTATGAATGTTGATGAGGAGACAGTTTAAAAGCTTAGCACTTAAAGTTATCAACTTTCAATTCGATTCCAAAAACCATTAGGAGATCCATAGTTTGTTGAGATCCTAGAGGCCCCTAAGGGAATGCACTGGCATTTCTTCCTTTGCCGTCCCACTTACGAAAGCAGCCAAACGGACGTATTAACCGTTCTGATCCACAAACTAGTCTACAACTGATGCAGAACCTTCTCCCCCCGTCGTGCCTTCAGTCTACCTTTCTCGTAACTGAATCAGTAAAAAGGACCGCTTTCTGCGTGCTTTTTGCATGTTCAAAGGTGATAGCTGGCTCACCGCTAAAGCATTTCACTGCTACGTAAATTTCTTTACTGCTAGTTTCCATAAAATGAATTTTGCGATCGTTTTAATAAAGACAGTGATTAATATTAAGCTAAAAATATGCAAATTTCGAAGACTTAATCGACGGGCCGAAAACGACCGATTGGAACAGCTGCTCTCACATTCCACTGAGATTTCGTTTACAGGGTTACTTTACAGCTGAACACGGATACAGCGGTTGTTTGTAGTGTTTATACTTATGCATGTATTGTGGCTTTAGTGTATAGTTACTTTTACTGGATGTGTTGTTACATGCTTTCTTTACTGTAAATAAAGATTTTTCATCAACAATGGAATAGTTCTTGGCTGCAACCACTTTTATGACCTCTGATCTCCTCTTCTCCATTCCTCCCCCTTTACGGCTGTCATTTCGAACTGAACTCTTAGCCTGCTTGAGAAGAGGGGAAATAAGACGGGAGAAAGAGGAGGGGCAGAAGTGAAAACGAGAAGAAAAAAAACCGAGGTCGTACAGCACATATCAGCTGTTGATCACAACTAAGCCCGAACACTGAAGAACCTCAAGTTAACTTATGATTGTGGATCCCTGCCACAGATGAGCGTACCACGTCCCATCCTCATCCCTCTTCCCCTACATTTTGTTTCCAGACCAGTTTGCGACTTGCATAAAACCGTAACCATTGAAAATTAAATCAAATTAAACCCACGTAAATGCTGCAGTGGCGAGATCGGTATCAGAAGTTGATGCGACTGCAGAAACGGCTTCATGCAACACAGACGGCAGAACTGTCAAACTGAGCAAGAACCCATCACGACGCAAATCACGCATGTCTAGTACCAGTCGGCTGGATACACATGCTCCTGACGGGTCCTGCAGTGACTTCCTTGGAATATTGGCCAAGCAGCTGCCCTAGAGCACCCGTGGGTGACATCAGGGCAGATACACAAAAAGCGCCCCTCAAAACTGCGACTGGAACCAGAAGCAGGACATCATACAGAGAAGGCACTACTACCTAATTATTGGCTTAATCCCGGCTCATCTGGATAGCATTTTATCGTACACTATTATACTTGGAGCTGCATTTTTCAGTGAAATTGGGTGGTAATCCATGATCAACTTGTGGTAGCACCACATATTCTGACACACCGTTTCCCTCAACATCTCCCTGTCTCAAAAAAAAAACCGCTGAAGTGAACTGAATTGAATTTGATTATCATTCAATTCCATCCAGTTAAGCAAAAACGGTGACAACTATTATAATTTGTGCGTATGGAGAAAATTATAGCCTGCGCAAGTTCCATTTAAAATTGCACGATAAAGGTATGCACGCTCCTCAATGCTTGACTGTATGAACAGGAGAAGATCGAGCGCTTTTACGCTGCAATCTTTCCCTTCTCTCCTGCCTTTTAAATATCGTTTTTCCCGATCAAAAAAAGTAGACCGAAGTTGGCATCAAGTCAGAAAACGCGATTTAGGCCATGAGAAACAGATGCCTGCGATCGCGCGAAAAAGCCATCACGATAACAAGCTACTATGGAAAGCTTAAAGGAATCAACATAGGTATCGCATTTCCGTGGTACGCACACAACACTACTCCCCCAATTAGAACTGGCCATACATGAGCCTATCCTCCTCCACCACACCACCTCACGACTAGAAGGATTGGTCAAAAGTGTTAAACACATAATCTTAGATCCATAACCGCTTCGAGAAAACGCAAGAAAAAAACAATGCAAAAAGCGGAGTGAGAAGAGAGAAAAAAAAAGAAAAAATGGAAAAGATGAAGCAAGATCGCGAAGCTGGAGTTGACAGACGTTGAGATCGCAGTCAATTTTTCACACAGCGAGGTAATAGCGTCAGGTAACAGTAGATGTGCAAGAACTTCTTAAATATATGCAAGGGAAAATTTTTCAATATTTTTCATTCCCTGATTTCGTTAAAAACAAATTACCCTTTTGTTTAGAGACTTAACAATTAAATCGCCCCACGCTTCTTTAGCCAATGAGGTCAGGTCGCCACCGTTGCTGTCTAGTGGCAACAGTGGTGACGAAAACGATCATGAAGGAAATATTCTCTTGATCCTTATGTGGACGCTTTTCGTCATGAATTTTTGCCTGAAGTTGCATCAAACCTCTCGCATCTACTATTCACCAACGCTACTACTCTTTGCCACCGTTCTCTCTCAGCGACGATGGCGACGTGGCGTAACTTAATCTAATGAAATGCAGCATCACTCCATAATACCCAGGTTTATTTAAACGTCATGTCACCTGCTGATTTATCCCTTTCCCAGTACCCTTTGTCCCATCGACCACGCATAGGCTCGCCCTACCCACTCCTCCATTCAGCACCCAACTCCAATTTTCAAAAAGTTTGCAGCCCACCATTTTCCGGCCAGATTTTGCGAAGGAGATAAACTATACTAATAACTCCCAAGAACGCTTGTAGTGACCCCTAGATACCAGAAATCACTAAAGTGCCGAAAATTTCGCGCTTTCATATGACTTTTCGAAAACTTCTAAGATTCTTCAATTATTTCTCGTGCTGACAGCCAGTTGTGGGCCATTCCTCGGAAATCTTCGATCTTTGCTGGTGACCTTCCCAACAAAGGAGATGATGGGGAACCTTGCCCATACGCAGCCGATGCATATACAGAACTCTGTAACACTCTTATCAACATAAACTTCTTTATACGACCTCATCATGACCTGCTTAAATTATTAATTAGCACCGACAAGCCAGAGCGTTCCTGTTTTTGCTGACTATCGGTACCACTGGCGTTCCAGATTCCAGTTCCGGTTCTTTAGCTCGCTCTCTTATGCTCGTCTTTGCTATTCAGCGCCCACTAGCGAAGAAGGATTACAATGTGCGGAAATGCAACAGCTAGAAATTCGTTATAACCATGCACTTCTCTTTAGGATGCCTCTTGTCGTACAATTCTGGACATCTTTCGCATCCTTCCCCATCTCTTATTTCCCTTCCCCCTTCCCCCTCCCTCCTCTCCCCACTTGTGCCCTTCTACATTCTACTTCCGACGGCGGTATTGAACTTCGCAAGCAGAAGGGAAAAAGTTCTCTTCGTACGATGACCTCATAAAAATTTGTAATAATACTTCAGAGACACACGCAACCTAAAGCACGGGTGTTATTGACAGCTGTGCCACATTCATGTGAAGTACCGCACCAGTTAGCACACGTCTACTCTAACATTACAACCCTTCGAGAGAAGGGTAAGGGAGGAAAAGAACGGAGATTCAGAAGCAGGTAGATAGGTAAATTGAGGCCGTCCACGACTGAAGTCATCGTTTTAACTCTTTCAACCGAATTACAGTAATTTATAAGGTACTCCCCCCACCCGATTCACTATCAACATCTTCTTCACTGTGGCCGCAACTTCCAATCAACAATGTAACTAACCCTGATGTTGCACTGCACGGTCAGGAACGGAGTGAGCAGCTCGGCGAATGTGAGACCATTCCTGGCGGTCAAATTTTCGACGGCATCTGACGTTAGAACGGCAATCAACGGCCCAAAGTGGCGTCTCACGAGCTCTTCGAGCATTCGCAAAACCCCGCCGACCCTCGTCCACGGTCGAATATGATCGCCCCAAAAACCAATAAAAAACCAATAACTACTTTCCTGAACGAAGAGAGTATCGTGTGAAATTTAATGCTGTGCCACAACGGATCATCGCTGTCGCTACACCACAAATTGTAACAGTGCAACAAAAATCCATTTCGACGATCGCATTTGCTCCTACGAAGAGTCTAAACGAGGAGCTAATTAAAGGCTTAAAAGCAGCGAACTAATTAAGATAATTAAACGATAAGCATGTAGCAATCAAGATATGCAAATGCGTACTTTAGGTTGCTATATTCGCAGCCATAACACAAGATGTCGCAGCAAGTGCCACATATATGAGCACAGTTAAGGTTGATTAAATAAGTGGCTTGTACTAAATGGGCTCAAACAATTTCCAATACTTACGCTCGTCATATAGAAAATCCAAACGTGCAAAATGGTGCACAACCTGCGACACCTGTTCATTTGAAGGGAATACAGCCACCCAAAAGTACAGTTGCATCTAAAGCAAAAAAAAAAAATAACCGTCTCTTCTAGGTCACCTTCACCATGCTACTTACTATCCCGTCGATCAGTATGCACTTTCCAGTGCCGTTACAACTAAGCCAAACACATATAAGCATTGCGTAAATCGACCGCACGCACAAACTTAACCAATCGTGTGAAGCTAGGCGGTATAAATACGGGTTCGGAACGTTTTGGCTAGGTTTTTAGAATCGTGCCTCTTGATCATGCACTCAGGTCAGTGACAATAGGTGCAGACTTCATCAATACGACCGCAGCACTAGCACATCCTTTAATGAATTTCTGCATCTGACTTGTAGATTAGATAAACGTATAGCAACATATGACCATATAGCACTCATAGAATGCTCATGAACAATCTACGATGGTCGCCAATTCCGTGAACTACGGATACACTTGTAAAGAATTATCTCTAGAAGCTACATGAACACCTATATCGTCTCACACGACCCCTTGGAACCAGTACGACGTTCACCGACAAACTACACTATCGGCATAATCATTCACCAATGAACAGATATATGTCTGAGGCCTACACGCTGTTGAAAGTACATGGCTCAGCTGTACTGCCCTCTACGCTTTAAACAGTGTCATCTCGGCTAACAGACATTCGGTTACGGGTATATATCCTTAATACGGTTACAGGCATACATCCTTAATAAGTCTGTGTTACATACATAATTATGGTCTTTATTAACAAAATTAAAGCGCGCAAAAAAAAACTATAAGACAACAAGATGTTGCTCGTGAACGGGTTATTCACGAAATGAGCAATAAAACTAAAAAATAAACGAAAAACAACGGAAAAAGAAAAAGAGAGGACGACGCCCAAATGCATATGTATTGCAATCGTCGACCGATCCGATGCAGAAATCACCCAGTTCGGCATTAAATGACTCGTTCGTCTAGAGATATTTTTAAATGTATTATGCAAAACCCTCGGTGCATGAAGGCCACTTTGTAAATAAAGATTCTCTCTCTCTCTCTCTCTCTCTCCCTCCATCCTTCCC
>JPKZ01002211.1:252234-262902 GCA_000803305.1 Toxocara canis
ATGCTGTGAAGGGGAGAGGCAAAAGACGTTCGTCGTGTCTTCATGCAGGCGTTATGTGTCTTCTATTGCTTTCATTAGTGCATGCATCATGTGTAAGGTATGCATGGTATACATAAATGTATATGGCTCGCTTCTCATGATATATGGCTCGTACATAAATGTATATGGCTCGCTTCGCATGATATATGGCTCGTGCCTTACGTTTTCGATTTGCAACATTCGCACATTTTGCCTTCCTCCGAACAGTTAGTTGGTTCATCGTTCCTATTTGAAAATATTTTGCAAAGAGTAAAACACAAACAAAAGTTTACAACTAACGGATTGCAATCGGCTAACATGTGATGCTTGGCTTGACTCATAAAATGTCATAATATCATGCACACAATTTGTCGTCCATATAAAACGTTTGCCTAAAACTCTCTAACATGATAGAAACTTGATCGCTCAATTCTTAAATAAACTAATGATTATAGTTCACGTGATTAATGGTTTTTAACAAGACAACAAATTACTATGACCTAAAATATAATTAATTACAGCGTTGAATAAATTCTGATAAAAGTAAACAGTTATGCAGGCATCCATATGTGATCTGGCGTAAAGAATGTTAATTAATTGCTAATTAATTTGCTAAATTAATTAGCAATTAATTAGCAATCAATTAACATGCTAAAAGCTAATTAAATAAAAAATGTTAATTAATCTTCAAAAGTCTATGTGCAAATTAGTTTTCGAATATACTGAATTAAAATTTAATTGAGTAGAACGTTGAAAAATTTGTGATGGTCCTAAGCGTGTGCATTACTCGAGCACTTTTGATAAAAGATCACATGAAGAGCGAGTATGGCGATCGAAGCCGTTATTTTCATAACCAACTATATGCGTACATAAATTCAGTACACAAGCTAATTTATACAAGCGATATAGATGTTGATGTACACTAAATTTATACAATGGGGCATACTTGATGAATCAATTCCACAATATAAAATGTTTAAAGATTGGTTCTTATCATATAATTTATTTTGTTATGCAAATTTTTATGTATTCTGAGATTTCGAATATATGCGCATTTGAATAACCGATGAAAGCAAAAGATTTCTTGCTCGATTCACCTCCCGTTTCGCATAATTTTTCTATCGAGCTCATTAATTATTATCTATTTTTAAGGGCCGATTTGAGTAAAGCTTTTGCATCTAATTAAGTTCAAGTTTTCCGACATCTCTTAGCGATACGATCAAATGAGTATCACTGAATTATAAATTATAGAGAATATTATTGCATGATTTCTAGGATTATTGCACAAATGAGTAAAATATTTTTAAAAAATTGCCGAGTATACTTAATTTAAACACATACATAGAAGCAACGATTTCGTTCAACACATTATTGTCACTATTGCGTGGATGATTATCGAACAATGCAAATGGAAATGAAGTAAGACGATCGCCGTTGTTTCCGATTATTGACTACGAATTTCGTTCGACCTGAATATCATACTGAATTAGCGATCGTAAATTTTTATAAAGCTTGTTTTTTTTTGTTGCAACGAATTTCAAACGATTGATCAGTGCAAGTGCTCACTTGGTCTGCAGATGTTCGTTCTTCGAGTAAATTCAGCTCACACTAATCGAACTCTTTATATAATCTTAGGCATAGCGAAAGTGTGCTTCTGAGACACATATGTTTGCGTGGGAGGGCAGTAGCTTGATGGTAGAGCTCCCGACTCGTATTCGAGAAGACCTGGGTTCGATTCCAGGCTGCTTCCCCGGCAGATCGCTAGCAGGCTGATTACCAGGTGTTCAGAAACTGGTCAAAACAATCATGCGTGGGCGTGGTTGTCAGCTGCATCGATACGGGAATCGATGAAATTACAGCTGCCTTTGCATCCCTTTGCATATGTTTTCGTTTTGGTGTATTTGTGAGTGTTTGGGTGTTCGATTGTTTTAATTTATGAATCAAAAAAGCTTTCCCCATATAACTCATCAAGCATAATCTAAAGGTTTCCACACAAAAACTCAAAACGATTCATGAAGTATTCTAAGCATTGGAAATAATCAGACTGGAGAAGGCGACAAAAGAAGTAGTTGCGCTTACTTGTACTTCTTAAAAAAGAACTCTGAATTTGAATTTTTGAACGAGAATTGGGAAATTTTATGGAAACGAACACGAGTGTCCCAATGGAATGAATGCAAGCATCAGAAATAGTTCTTTGATGCCTTGACTGAATCGCTCGACGATCATCATTTCATTGTGCTCATCAAGAGCAAACTTTTATAGGGCACGCATTTTTCATTTTCTTGTCAGGCATTTATTTAATTTCTTTCCTTTTTCTGACCTCGAGCTGCGGGAAAATCCGAACTGTATCCTCTCTTCGCTTACCTTCCAACGCATACCAATAACTGTTTGTGTAACAGCTTCAGCAATCGACACACAGCTTAAGTAACTCATAGATATGACTGTCTGTTAATAGCGATTTATGATGAACCAATTTACAGTTTCATGTTATAATAGTATGTTGGCATTCAAACCAAATCCGATCACTTATTAGTCCCCTTGGGGGAAATGGGGGAGGGGGGGAGGGGGGAGGTAAGTAAGTACGAGAAATTCACCCTTGGAATTTCTATTCCACGGCATCTAAAGTTACCAGTATGATAAAGCTTAATATGAAGATACGCGTCGACGAAGTGCTTCTTTCATATGACTGAATCGGAGTCCTTCTAAAGACCGCTGAGAGCATTTAGCATATTGACTGAAGCAGTGGTTAGCACATCGTTCGGCATTACTGCATAACTGTTTACTGTGGAAGCAAAATAAACTTCCTGGCGTGTCTGTGTGTATATGTAAATTTTTTGCTGTAATTTATAACCTTCTATTGTTCTCATGAACTTCTCACCCCCTAGCTTCGTTATCTTCTCCCTCTCCACCATTCCCCCTTCCCCCCTCCTCGCCTTCACCCCTCCTCATCAAATTTCTATCCTGTTTATTTCCCGTAATTTATTGTAGAGCATTGCGTTATATTGTAATTTCCTACTTATATTTTAGCATCATTCTGATGAGGCCATTTTGACGTTGATACTTTTTAAACATTTTTTAAAACTTCATCTGCTATTTATAAACAAGGTTTTCATAAACTGCTGAAATGGTTATTAAAAGGCTTGTGCGTTTCGTTGAAGAAACGAATAGTCGCTTTATACGTAATTTCACTTTCTTCTTCTTTTTTGAGAGGATTTTCGTTTAAGCAAAAAAAATATATATAATTTTGCGCATTTTTCCTAACAAATTTTCCTTCGATTCGATGAAGTAGATCGGCATATTCCCTTCTGATCACATTTCAACTATTCTTTTCATCATCAACTATTTCCAGTATTCAAGTATTTCTGGGATTCAAGTATTTCAAGTAATCAAGTATTTTAAGTATTCATTCTCTGCTTTCACTTCGCTCTAATAAACTCAATTCATTTCGAATACAAAAAAGGATAGAACCTCGAAGTATCAATGTGTCCATTCGTATTAACAATGTAATTTGATCAGATCAATCAGATCAATCAAATCAATCAGTTGGGTTACTAGTGGAGTTGTTTTGGCGCTCAACCGAACATTTAATTGAAGTGTCTAAGCATATGCACGATTTTAACAAAAAAAACGCATACTGAACAAACCCGTTTGACTGTCGACGTTCTAGGTCATCATCATTGTGCCTTCATTGCGTACACGCTTCACCTACCACTTCTGACTCAGCGCTGTTTTTGTATAGATGGATTTTGAAGAGAAGACGTTCATTGATAGTTGTACACGTTCTTGTTAGATGCGCTCTTGTCTAGTGTTAATTAAACGCTTATTTAATGAATACTTCCGGAAAGTTCAATCCAGAATTCATTTCGAAACATTCATTTCATTTTAGCACAAAGCTTCAGCTATAGAAAATCGAAATAAGACTCGAGCAAATTACTTCATACTTTTCTTATGTAAGTCACATCTGTTCGCATATCAGTGTCTTATCTGCATGCAATGTACTTTTTGCTACTATCGCTGATGGCTTTAAATTATGCTAAGTTTTTCCGCACAACTCGGTATTCAATAGTTTTCGTTGTAAACACCCATTTGTCCGTATTGTTCCTATAGAGTGAAAGCTTGGCTAAATAACTGAACTGCCAACAGTCTAAACATGACTGAAATTAACAGCATGAAGGAGGAAGATTTTCATGGAGATAGAAGGCAACTCTATTCACCAAATATCAGAACTAGCACTGCCTACAAAAAGTTTTGACATTAGCATAAGAGGCATGTTGTAAGAATCAGACGTTTTAGTAAGGATTCGAACGTCACTGACAGGGTATGGGCGAAGAACCGTGGATGAGTCTTACAGCCGTTATGTAGGTACGAGAACGGTGGGAGAAGGGAACGTAGGTTGTACATCTCCTATAAAAATTATTATCGTGTAGTGGGGACTGGAAGGATCTGAGGAATCCTTATTGTTCTAAAAATCTTCGTTTGGTTTTTTTATTAAATTTCTCTAAAATAAATATTTTTAGCCCATGCAATGCTGCTCAACTTTCCCAATCGTTAACGTACGAATATTTTTTCCGTTGATGTCGTTTGGTTTTTTTTTTCCATCACTTTCCCTTTGCTTTCCCTTTTGCATATAATTAGGCACTATTTT
Source organism: Toxocara canis (assembly GCA_000803305.1). Lineage (NCBI taxonomy): Eukaryota > Metazoa > Nematoda > Chromadorea > Rhabditida > Toxocaridae > Toxocara > Toxocara canis. The sequence continues at coordinate 256,898 of JPKZ01002211.1, forward strand.
CCACTTTCTTTTCTCCACTTTACTGGCGACAAAAAGAGTAATTTTCTTTAACGATTGTCATCGTCGTCTTATCGCGTTAATGCGATCACGTATGAGCGCTTTTCAGGAAATGCTCTCATCATTTTCGAAACCCGTTTATGCTTACACGCTGGTTTTTGTTCATTTCAAAATTGGCGGGGTGGGGGGGAGGGGTGGGGAGAGGAACATATCATTTTTTCACAATTTTTTATGGAATTTTTATTGATACGGAAAGCAACTAGAAAAGCGCCGAAAATACCGATTCAAAATGAATCGCCAATGATTTTGACACAAATAGGCAGTGTTGTGTTCAAAGCTGTGTAAAGGAGCACAAGCGATTGCATTGCATTGCTTGCGGCGATCATTTATCTCAAAGCAAAATTTCATTAAACTGCTAGCTGGCTCACAGCTGTTTAAAATAGTCATCCTCTGATTCACGGTCTGCCAAATCAGCGGCGATCGCTATGGATCACGAATGTTCAATATGACTCAACCATACGCGTATTTCATCTTTCTCTGGTTTTACGTAATTATTTTATCGGTTAAAACGAAAAAAATCACTAACGTTTATGAATATAGAAGGGAAACGTCCACTGTTATTAATCACTTCTCTTAGCGTTACTGATAAGCTGATAATTTGTGCGAATGAATTTGTTCGACTTTTATTAAGAGATTATATCCGCTTATCATCGTTCAGCTTATTGTTTTTAATACACCGAACGAGGAGCACCTACTACTATAAATGTATATGGTGAAGATGAGTGCAAATCAACTTTTTTATATCAAAAATATTATTTAAAATATACAACATTATAATTCATCAAGTTTTGTAAGTTCCTCTAGCTGAACTTATTTATTCGGATATGTTCACCGTTTATTTATTTAGACTAATTGGTTAAACATTCGATGTATCATTTGTATATTTTTTCATAGTTGTTGTTTTACATGGATTTTATATTTTATATATTTGTTGTTGTTGTTAAATATTTTACATGGCTTTAAGTGTGTTGGAATTATCGGCTCAACGAGGTCCAAAAAATGGAGAATGCCGTTCAATTGAGATAGTCTGAGGTGATAAGATAGATAGTCTGAAGTGATAAGATAGATAGTCTGAGGTGATAAGATAGATAGTCTGAGGTGATGAGATAGATAGTCTGAGATGATAAGATATATAGTCTGAAGCGATAAGATCGCAAAATGCACAGGAACTAGTTTCAGAGTGACTTAAATTCAAGAATTGTGCGGTTATAGAATCTGCATAGAATGATGCAAGATGCTTTTCCTAGAAAAAATAGAACACAATTATTCTTGTTGTTTATTCCTTCAAAATTTACTTCAAAAGCCGTACACGAAGTTAAGCTTGCATTTATTTTTAACAAACAGTATCCTATTCGTGTTTTCATGTTCCGGATATATTGAGTGCAGCGCCGAATAACTTGTAATGGTATGGAGACTGTCGGGCATATACAATAGTTTCCGGACTGCAGAGAGTGTTTTGTAGCTTGTAAAGAATATCTTATCATTCATTTCACAGTTGATAAGTGATAGCGAATTTTTGACTTCTCGAGCTGCGTTTGTTCATTTCCAAGAGCCTTTTGTCTATTTGGGATAGTGGCATCCGATTTTCGATAAGTGGCACGTTGGAGAAATGAGGCCTTTGTTGATTAAGGGGTGGTGAGCTTGTGTTGAAGGAGAGTGGAAATGGAGGGAAAGAGAAGACGGCTTCTATTGGCGGTTATATGGTACACACTTTATCTTTAGTTCCCAGTTAAAATTGTGTTCATACCATCATTACTTTTATCAAATGAAGAAATGATTTTCTTCAATAACGTTTAATAATTAACGCGTTCGTCTTTCACCAACGGTAATGTTTGCTTAAGTTTTACATTTAAAGAGGGCATAAAAAAGTAATGACCATTTTTGATAATCTTTTAGTGGTATTCATTTAGTTTTGACTATTTTTATTTTAACACATTATTTTGTTATCTTTGTCTCGTTTCACAAACGCTAAATAGTCGCTGGTGTTGTTATGATTGTGTTATAAAGGTTTGTTATACTCGAGCTGCGTGTATTGAGCGATCATATTGACGAATGCTTGTAAACATTGTCGCTGAAATTGCCGAATGTATCATTATGTCAGCACCGTTTTGCGTTGTTTTTTTTTCTTCGTTACACTCGCCTTTTGCTATCCTAACGCATTTATTTGTTACAGCAAGGAGCGATGTGGTATATGGTGATTTTGTTTGCTTTAGTTCCAATAGGAAATTCACGGTATATCGACGATGAACGACATAAAGGTGAATTTTTTATTCTTTTTAAAAAATTTTTGAGAACACTTCACTGTTCGTTGTTACTTCACTTTATTGTGTTTCGCAATTCGCCAACACTTAGCGATTATTTGGTTGAGAAGGGGAGGAGAACGATTGCAATGGAAAAGTGCGTTATAGTCGGCGATTTAATATATTCTTGTTCGTTTTTTTGGAAAGACTTTCAAATTTACGTCGAACACTTGCATTGCTCGTTTGCATTGCCCATTTGCATTGCTCGTTTGCATTGCCCATTTGCATTGCACATTTGCATTGCTCGTTTGCATTGCCCATTTGCATTGCTCGTTTGCATTGCCCATTTGCATTGCTCGTTTGCATTGCCCACTCTAGGAGCTCATCTCGCCTCAGTATTGTATGGAAACTAGTGCCTGGGGTGGAGTAAACGCTGTACGTTGTTCATAAGAAACGAGTACATTTAGATGTCGAATTGGAGAATGTTTAGCAATGAGACTTTTGCGCTGTGGACTTGCGCTTTAAATTGATCGTTCCAAAGAATTCCCACTGCATTGCTCGTTTGCATTGCCCATTTGCATTGCTCGTTTGCATTGCCCATTTGCATTGCTCGTTTGCATTGCCCATTTGCATTGCTCGTTTGCATTGCCCATTTGCATTGCTCGTTTGCATTGCCCATTTGCATTGCTCGTTTGCATTGCCCATTTGCATTGCTCGTTTGCATTGCCCATTTGCATTGCTCGTTTGCATTGCCCATTTGCATTGCTCGTTTGCATTGCCCATTTGCATTGCCCATTTGCATTGCACATTTGCATTGCTCGTTTGCATTGCCCATTTGCATTGCCCGTTTGCATTGGTCGTTTGCATTGCTCGTTTGCATTGCCCGTTTTGCATTGCCATAGTTTATCCATCTGAAATGTATACGCTTATATAGCGTTTCTTTTACGAAAATGAAAATTTTCTCGTCATTTATTAGAGAGAGTAATTTTTTGTTGTGCAAGCACCAGTGTTTCAAATGGATTTAATCGCATTTTTTTGGCAGAGTGATGTTATTTTTAAACGAAGATCTTTGAGTGTGAATAATATTCAAAATACGACCGTAATTTTCTGTTTTTTTTCTTAATTTTTTAAATTTTGATGAATTTTTTTTCTTGAAATTTTGATGAACTTTTCTTATAATCCTCTTGTCACTGTAATTATCGTCAATTCTTCAAGATGTGCATCCCTTAAATTATTTTTTGAATTTTTCATGATGACTTTTTTCCTCTGTGGTATCAAAGTTTCTGAGTCATCCTTCGAACAGTAAGTAGTTCCTCATTCGATAATATCCATATGCATAAACAAATCTTACGCTCATAGCTTTTCTATAATGAAATCAATTTGGGAATGCACATAGGCACGTGCACATAATTGAATATGCAAAAATCTCATTACTAATATCCTTACAAACGCCTCCTTCATTATTTTCACTTTCCTTTAGTTGCTTTTCGCCGATTGATCAGTTCCGAAAACTTCGAAACGGAAATAAAGAAACAATAGACGTTTAATTGAACAACATTTCAGCACTTGAAATTTGCTCGTTCAAATCAAACAATACGTTTAATCGACAATTAAATCAAATCGACAAAATTCAATCGTTTAAGGTTCCTATTTCTACGAGGCGAGACCAATAGACACCTTTGCTGATGGCGTACAATCGTTGAGCCGTGCTAGTGAATTGCCTAAATTACCACTAATGACGGTGAAGGACGTGGAAGAGAACGGAGAGGATTCCGATGAAATTCTCGCACAAGAAATGATTATCAACCTTGAGAAGCCATTGTTCGACGAATCTGGCACTATCATTACCTATCCTGATAAGCAATTGCTCGATATCAATGACAAGGAAGGACAACGACTACAAGAGCCAGAAATCTCACAAAAATCAAAAGTTAGTTGCTGTTTCACCTTTCGCTCGCTTCGAATGAGCTGATTGTTCACAAAGGCTTTTCGCAAGAGTATACTGCACTTTTTGGAAGTCAATGTCGAGAGTATTAAAGGAGCAATTGATCGCTTATCTATGGAGTTTTTTTCTTTTGAACTTCAAATGGCCTTCAGCATTTTTCGATAGGGATACTCGTTCGTTATGTGCCAAAACTGGTATAAGCTTTTGCGCTGTACCCGTTCTTGGTATAGGCTTTTGTGCTGTACCTGCTCTTGGTATAGGCTTTTGTGCCATACCTATTCTTGGTACAAGCTTTTGCCATTTACCTATTCTGCATAGAATAAGTTTTTTGATATCGCATTTTAAGAACATAGGAACTGTAGTAAATACTTTATTTTTCCAAAATAAGTTCAATCTGGTTAAAACATTGCACTCCAATGGTCTCTAATCTATTAAAGTTATAATCGTAACCACATCCTCAAATTTGAACGATAAAATCGATGTAATTGGGCAATGCTTTGTACGGTTCCGACAGAACTTTATACTCATTCAATAAAGCCTCACCGATTTCGCATTCGATACTCAAATGATCTCCCATAGTAAATTATACGGGTTTTATTAGATGCTATACGGTAGTTCGTAATGATTATTTAAAATTTTTTAGGGTACAATACCCCGACCTTGGTCCGATTGTATTCCAAGAGATGAGCAAGATGAAGTAACAAGCGAATCGGCTGAAGAGACAGCAGCAAAAGAGGCTGCAGATGAGCTTTTATCACCAGTTGATGATGGTATTGACTCAAGCAAGCATTCGAGAAACTTCACCGGATCCGAGATTGTCGAGGAACCGTTTATACTCGTAACGGTCAGGCCACTATGCCCTTACTAACAACACCCACCCCCTATTCTGCGTACACGTTTTTCGCTAAACGAAACTTATTTGTTTCCTTACAATTATCTTACAATTGTCATGTACTGTTGAACGTTTAAATAAAAGTTAAATCATATTTATACAACCCAATGATAATAAATCGAAAACACAATAAGTAAGCCATATATATATATATATGTACAGACATTAGCAATCAACAATCAAAAGCCAAATATATAGCTAAAAAGTTAACTGTTATATGTTTCCTTACGCATTATTTCGCTACTATCGTTTATTTCATTCTTCATATAAATCGTTCATGCCAAAAAGAGTTATGTAAATATTATTTAAAATGTTTAGCTTTTACTAGAAGCTGGCATCTATTAATTTTTTTTAAGTTTTAAATTTTTGAGAAATGATTAAGTCGGGTGAATTAATTAATAAATGCTAGTTGAACATTGTATTCTCATCAATTTTTATTGTTATCAATAAGTTTTGACGGTTGGTTTGGTGCTTGATATTGTTATCAGATAATAAAATCGATATATATTGATTGATTGCTCATATTTACATTTATGTCGATAACGACAGTATGAAACTATTGCAGTAATATTTGATGTTCGCTTTCGTTTTGTTTCATTTGATTTCATTTCGCCGCAATGAATCGAATATACGTTACAATTTGCCGTGACCCTGAATCAGGGTTTTCGAGTGATCATTGTCTGTCGCTGAGTTGCGCTTACGGTAATAAATGTTTTCGATCATCAATCACAACGAATGCTCAATTCGACGTCAACAAGCCGTTGTTATCAAGTCTCACGAGATGTTCACTTTTGATCTCGACTTTATAAAACGTCAGTGGCGGTCTCGCTCATCAAATGTGTTGCTTCGTCATTATGGTAGTTGCTTGTAA
>JPKZ01002211.1:266175-280049 GCA_000803305.1 Toxocara canis
GGGGGGGGGGGGGGGTGTGAGGAAGGGGTGTTTCTCTTGACCGCTCTCACCAATGTTGTTGTCGCCGTTGTCGCTAAGTAACGCTAGTAATCTTGTCCAGCAGATGAGTAGTATCACGGCTATGTGCTACCTAGGCATAATTAACAAAACATTTACTAATGATGTTTAAGGGACCTCGTTGCCTAGTGAAAACTTTCTAGTCTCAGAAAACTTATTAAAAATGTAATAGCAGTGTTCAAATTTGAAAATCTGTAAAATTAAGAGTTCATTATTTCAGTTTTGAATTCGAGCTCAACATTCACATTTATACCTTGATTCCATATTTTATAGATTTCTCAGCCGTTAAAAAATTGGTTGATTAAGCAACGCGATTGTTACGGAAATTTTTATGTGAACGTTAAATTATTCGATTCAGGACGAAATGGATTTCTTTAGAATGCTAACGATCGTTTTTATTTGTATGCTATTGATCCATTGATTTTTCTGGTTAGCTTAGATGTTTGACTAGCTTTCATGAATATTGAAATGTTTATCAGTTTGTTTCCCGCTTAGTGGTAGCTGAAACATATTCGAATATGAGCATGAAGTAGAGCACCGTTCGGGTGACACATACGTAAGCTAAGAAAAGAAGGAATTTGAAATACTTTAACCAGCTCATATTATGGCGCTTAATGTGCACAGATGAATTCAGAGTTCATTTGTAGATTTGGCTAAAGTTTTATTTGACAAACTTAGCGAACACTGGCCATATGTCGTTGGGTCACCAAAGTCTCAACTTTTTGTACTGTGTAGTTTTGTGAGTCCCGCTTCCCAGAAAAGAACATCCATGAGATGGCTTGCTTTACATTTTTTGCACAGCACATTTCTTCCCTGGGTGGAGGGGGAAGGAGGTTGGGGTTGGGAAGAGACGTCAAGGCGTTGCTTGACATTTTTTGCACAACACATTTCTTCCCTGGGTGGAGGGGGAAGGAGGTTGGGGTTGTGAAGAGACGTTAAGGCGTTGCTTGTATTGTTTGATAACCTGATCGTAAGTTTTGCTTTGATAACTGGTAAAAGTCTATCCACTGTTAGGACTCAAGTGGAAGAGAAGAGGAAATTAACTGGAAGGCACGAACGCCCGTCACTTGTTCCCTTAGGGTATTAATTTGTGGGGAGGATCGCTGACCCCGGTCTACGACTGTTCTCTTAGACTGAACTATGAGCAGAAAGTTTCGTGAAGTAGCACATCTGCGTCATAACGAATATCTTTTAATGAGAATTTGGAATCAGAAGAACTGTGTATTTTTAGGCATATCAACGAGAACTGCTCAAAAAATTCGCTTCATTTGTAGAGAATCGACTTCGGTTTCATTCTGCTTTACAACGAATCTGTGATGAGGTAAGTTATAATTATAAATTGCTTACAACCAGTGAACGCTGACTTCTTCTTCAAACATTTTAATGCACCACTCGGTTTGTCGCTGTTTGTCCGATGTTTGCCCTGCATGTCAGTTTATATTCTAATCCGTTCGATTGTATGGCAAAGGTTTCGGGTTGTTGAATTAGTCTGCGCCTACCTGTCTATCTGTTTGTGGAATCGATGTGAGTTGATTCTTTTTCCTGAGCTATCGTTGTATGTGAGGGCTTTGAATTCATTGAGAGCCGAAAAAGTTTAAGGAACGTTTCCCCTTGTCCCCGATGGAAGTCTGTTTCCCCGTTTCTATAGCTTCTGTTGATATCCTTCACCTTAACTGACACCATTTGCCATCAATCGCACATAAGCGCATCATCTTTCATCTGAGAAGAAAAGTGAGATCGATGAAGGTGAGGGTTGAGATGGCCATAAAGTGTGGGGTTTGGAGAATGGTGTAGTGGTGAGCAAAAATGATTGATGCTGAAAACAGTTTCAAATCGTTCGCCTGTAAATAACCTTTCCAGTACAGCCGACATCAGTCATTCTTTATCGTGAGAGTCGTGAGACTACAAATTGTAAATAGGCCCTTGTCTCGAGATAGCGTTTGAGAGCAGGGCGGGGGGATGTAAGCTGCAGGGCTTTTTTACTCATCCTCTTGGAAGCATCAAAGGAAAAAAGGAATTCACACGATTTGGTGCAATGTTTTTGCATAGGAGCCCGTCTACAGTAACTCTCTGCTGTTTGACAAAAGATTTATGATTGCAGTGTATATCGGCCAGGAAGCAAACAAATGTTGTAACGATCGGTGTGGGTACAGTCGGTTTCGTGGCTGCTTTCATACGGAGCGCAAAAGTCCTCGGTAATTCTTGCTGTAATTTCCACGCCGCTAGTGCTCGAAATGAACAACTTAGCAACAAATTTTGTTGTGTTCTTGCATGTAGTACTGCAATGGTCTTTTGAACATAGGTGATATTCCGAAACTCTCTTTCTTCGAACAGGTTGTTTGCGCTGCACTTTGTTGTGCTAAATTTCTTGCGCCAGTGTTCCTTACCATATTGCCAAAACAAATATGAATGCTTACCGTTGGGCTGGTGCGGCATGCGCTTTGACAGTTTAGCGCATCTGATGAATCGGTCTGGTAAACTTCTAGCAACGGTAACAAGTAATAGAACATTTTTAAATCAATCAGTCCCCTTGTGCAATTCTTCCACCAAATAGTCGTCCCTCTGCAATACGATTGGCAGAAACTGCACGTCGATTGTTTGCAGTGTGCAAAATTTTTAATTTTGGTTGCAGTGGTTGTGCAGATTTTGCAGATTGGTTGCAAATTTTACATTGGCTGCAATGTGCAAATTTCGTAGTTTTTGCACATTGCAGCCAATGTAAAATTTGCAACCAATCTGCAAAATCTGCACAACCACTGCAACCAAAATTAAAAATTTTGCACACTGCAAACAATCGACGTGCAGTTTCTGCCAATCGTATTGCAGAGGGACGACTATTTGGTGGAAGAATTGCACAAGGGGACTGATTGATTTAAAAATGTTCTATTACTCCCTCCACTTACCGCAAATGTTGTTGTACAATCTGCGTACGTGAAGCAACAAAGCGCATTTTAGTGACAAGGTTTGTCGCTGTTTGTCCGATTCCGATGTTTGCCCTGCATGTCAGTTTATATTCTAATCCGTTCGATTGTATGGCAAAGGTTTCGGGTTGTTGAATTAGTCTGCGCCTACCTGTCTATCTGTTTGTGGAATCGATGTGAGTTGATTCTTTTTCCTGAGCTATCGTTGTATGTGAGGGCTTTGAATTCATTGAGAGCCGAAAAAGTTTAAGGAACGTTTCCCCTTGTCCCCGATGGAAGTCTGTTTCCCCGTTTCTATAGCTTCTGTTGATATCCTTCACCTTAACTGACACCATTTGCCATCAATCGCACATAAGCGCATCATCTTTCATCTGAGAAGAAAAGTGAGATCGATGAAGGTGAGGGTTGAGATGGCCATAAAGTGTGGGGTTTGGAGAATGGTGTAGTGGTGAGCAAAAATGATTGATGCTGAAAACAGTTTCAAATCGTTCGCCTGTAAATAACCTTTCCAGTACAGCCGACCTCAGTCATTCTTTATCGTGAGAGTCGTGAGACTACAAATTGTAAATAGGCCCTTGTCTCGAGATAGCGTTTGAGAGCAGGGCGGGGGGATGTAAGCTGCAGGGCTTTTTTACTCATCCTCTTGGAAGCATCAAAGGAAAAAAGGAATTCACACGATTTGGTGCAATGTTTTTGCATAGGAGCCCGTCTACAGTAACTCTCTGCTGTTTGACAAAAGATTTATGATTGCAGTGTATATCGGCCAGGAAGCAAACAAATGTTGTAACGATCGGTGTGGGTACAGTCGGTTTCGTGGCTGCTTTCATACGGAGCGCAAAAGTCCTCGGTAATTCTTGCTGTAATTTCCACGCCGCTAGTGCTCGAAATGAACAACTTAGCAACAAATTTTGTTGTGTTCTTGCATGTAGTACTGCAATGGTCTTTTGAACATAGGTGATATTCCGAAACTCTCTTTCTTCGAACAGGTTGTTTGCGCTGCACTTTGTTGTGCTAAATTTCTTGCGCCAGTGTTCCTTACCATATTGCCAAAACAAATATGAATGCTTACCGTTGGGCTGGTGCGGCATGCGCTTTGACAGTTTAGCGCATCTGATGAATCGGTCTGGTAAACTTCTAGCAACGGTAACAAGTAATAGAACATTTTTAAATCAATCAGTCCCCTTGTGCAATTCTTCCACCAAATAGTCGTCCCTCTGCAATACGATTGGCAGAAACTGCACGTCGATTGTTTGCAGTGTGCAAAATTTTTAATTTTGGTTGCAGTGGTTGTGCAGATTTTGCAGATTGGTTGCAAATTTTACATTGGCTGCAATGTGCAAATTTCGTAGTTTTTGCACATTGCAGCCAATGTAAAATTTGCAACCAATCTGCAAAATCTGCACAACCACTGCAACCAAAATTAAAAATTTTGCACACTGCAAACAATCGACGTGCAGTTTCTGCCAATCGTATTGCAGAGGGACGACTATTTGGTGGAAGAATTGCACAAGGGGACTGATTGATTTAAAAATGTTCTATTACTCCCTCCACTTACCGCAAATGTTGTTGTACAATCTGCGTACGTGAAGCAACAAAGCGCATTTTAGTGACAATCATGCCCTTGCCTAAATAAGTATGTGTACTTATGCATTTAAGTATACGTCGGCGCGATATTTCGAACTCAACAAATTTCGTGTTGATCGTCAACTTTTGATGCACCTGTACTCGTTTAAAGTGGGATAAAAATTTTACATTGGCTGCAATGTGCAAATTTCGTAGTTTTTGCACATTGCAGCCAATGTAAAATTTTTATCCCACTTTAAACGAGTACAGGTGCATCAAAAGTTGACGATCAACACGAAATTTGTTGAGTTCGAAATATCGCGCCGACGTATACTTAAATGCATAAGTACACATACTTATTTAGGCAAGGGCATGATTGTCACTAAAATGCGCTTTGTTGCTTCACGTACGCAGATTGTACAACAACATTTGCGGTAAGTGGAGGGAACGTAGAGAGTTTGCAGCCATAAAACGATTTGCAAACAAGGAAGCAACCTGTTAGGCTATACCACATAATTGCAGAACAACCAAGCAACAGCATAAGGAGCCACATTGGCCGCCGCTTCCAACCATATCATGGATGTTATGCATCCATTTCGTATAGCTATTTAGTTTTGCACTTTGCATTTCCTTTTTGAATTGAAGTTTAAGCTTGGGACTTTTTTTGCCATTACACGAGGCCTTCTTCGAGATTAGCAAAAATGCCAGTGATGATCATTTTCTTTGGGCTTCTCTCTTTCTAATGCAAAAATTGATTGGTTGGGAAATTAAGGCATGGAAGGAATATAAGAAAATCTACTGGAACGCTTCCCACATACTAATTAGCACGCTTTTTGAGAAACACAAGCACTACTAGCCACCGTAAAGCTTCCTTGGTAGGTAAAGAGGTGAAGCTATATCGTTTAGTTAACATAGGCTTATTTGAGGACCGATGGTTTCGGTGGCTGCTGCAGCGTTCAATACTTCGCTCGCTGTGAAGAACAAATTCGACGAGGCGGCCCGTATTAAACAATTGCAGAGTCTTGAAGAAACAGATCTTAAGCTAATCGGGCAACTTCTTAACTCCTATGATGAGTTTTGTACTCTGTTCAAGGTAATCTTATTTTCACCTAGTGCCTGTTCTTATTCCTAGGTAGTTCAGTAGCACAACGTATGCGTTTTTGCTAATTTTGCTTTGCAAATTGTTGTACAGTCCCCACAGACCCTCCTTCGAGAATGTGAGAAACTTTCTTGAAGGATTTGGTACCCATTGAAATTTCCGAAAGCTAGTAGAGGATAGACTTGTCCAAATTGATCATATGTGACGACTGTCACCAACGGCAGAATCATTTGAACATAATATTACCTCCACAAGCCAGGATTTGAATGGAGCGGAAGGAGGAGGAGAAGGGAAGACTTAATTTTCAATTATAACAGACAGCCTTGTTGTCCCTTTCCGGATCGTTCCTTAAACGTGGTTAGGAAATTGGATTGATCAAGATTCCGTTATTGTCACCTCGTTTTTTTTTTAAACTGCAATCTGACTCACTGTTTTCATGTCTCATCTCGCATCTTCAATATGGTTGTTCAGTTTTTCGTGGCAACCACTTTGATAATTGTCAGTGTAGAAAAGCGTCGAGAAGAAGAAGGAGGCTTGGCTTGACGTAATGGTAGCTAGAACTGAAAAATAGCTTTGATGAACTTCACACCTTGGAACGCGAAAAGAAGGGGTTGGTATTTGTGAACGAAATTCAACAACACTTCTCATTCCTTTCCTATCCTTAGAGGTAGATTGTGGTTGCAGTAATAACTTTCATTATTAAATGATCTACCGCTTATGTAAATGTTTCAAGATAGAAAAGCGAATCGGAGGTGAGGATGTGATGCGTTTGCAAATGAGCGAGGTGGTCTCTTCAATGGTCAAATTTGTGGAAGGAGTCGATAGTGCGTCTCTTCTTGCGGGGACGGGTACTGCAGACCCGCGGACTGTAATCGAATACGCTTGCCGTAACGCCGTTTTTCCTCTACTGGCTAACTTGGCCAGCTCTACTTTGCCGGACTCGTTTGACGTACTGCAGAACGTGGTACTTTCATTTTTTTTTCATTGCTTGTCATAGTGGGACTGACAGCTGCAGATAAAGTTTATAACCGAAACACAAGTTTAGGTTATGGCACAGTTGAGCTCAGCCATCGCCTCCTTCCCCCTCTCCCCGTTTTTTTGCAGTCTTGTTTTTCAGCTATGATTTGAGACTGAAACGTTTGCCCCGGTTCTACTGCCGTCGAGTTATTGGTGATGATAGTCGTAAGCGGATCCGTAGTTCTAAAATTGATCGGCATAAATGGATTAAAATATAAAACGACGTGAAGCTGCACTAGCTTAATAAAAAGGCTTCTCGTTTTTCGATAAACTAAAAGTGGGTGCCAAAATTTTTCACCCTAACAGCTTTTATTTATTTTTTATTTTTTGAACACTTGAGTACATTAGAGTATCTTTCAGTTACTTTTCAATCCAAAATCTCTCCCTTCTCCCCACCTCTTATTGTATTATTCGTTTTGTGAGGATGGATAGAGTCTTCCCAGTTTTGTAACATATTTGCAATTTCTTTAAGCGCCTTATGAAGTTCGTGTTTGGTTGCAATGAATTTTGCATCCAATCGAGAAATTCAGATTGCTAAGTGTGTTGGCCTGTATTTGATGGTACCAGAAAGGCTCATTTCGTTTTCTTGTATCTTTAGCTGCACTGAAGTGCCGATAAATTTTACGAAACTAGTCTTTTTTTTGCAAAACCTTTGAATTTGGATAATTTATCGATCTTCATTTCATCTGCTTTCCACCAGGTAATCGTTAAAGTTAGTTGTTCGACCGAGATTAGATTCTAAAATTGATGGAAAGGGAACTGAATTTTCTTCTGCCTCTGGTTCACTTTTTTTTGAAAACTTAAAAAACCTGTCAGGAGTAGGCACCTCATCATCAAATTAGCAGAGCGTTAGAGCAGTGACCAACAAGAAAAAAAAGGGAGAGACCTCAAGGAAGTATTAAATGAGCATAAAAGACATCGAATGTTTTGCGTCTTATGGTGACTTTTTCAAATTTTGAGCATTTTGGATTGAAAAAAAGTTGTTTATGCGTTGTCGAGGAGAGGCAGTGGTGTATGCCGCATCGACTTCCTTTCCTTCTCTCCTCGTTCTTCCTCTCTTCTTCCCCCCCCCCCCTTCCCCCTTCCCTTTTCGCCTTCCTCCCGTCTTTTCTGTACTCTTCCATTTTTATGTTCCTTTTCTTTTCCAAATATCTTGCACAGAGCGATCGCTTTCAGTTAAAATGCGCATATCTTGGTTAGTAAGTAACGCATAAAGAAATGATGGCGTACTCATAAAAATCCCATTCGAACGAGCGCACTCACTTTTAGGAAATTCCCTAAATTTCTCGCGTATTTATTCATTTATCGGTTCCGTTAATCGCATGTTGAAGTTTCGTTCAGAAACAATAGATTCATGGATGCGAATTGTCGTGCACAGCTCTAATACTCTTACATTTATTCTCGAAATACTTGCTTTGTAGCAAGTAGACTAGCTAGTTGCACTGGTAGACGAATCAACGCTGATGTGTTACAGGCAGATTTATGAACGCTGATGTGTTGCAGGCAGGTTCATCAAAGCTGATGTGTTACAGGCAGGTGTATCAGCGCTATCTCTGAGTGCTGACAGCTCGGCGAGTGTTCTTCAATTTATAGCGAATGTGGTGAATGGTTTTTGCGCGTTGAACGCGTTGGCTGATTTGATCAATGGTTCCGAATCGGAGGCCGTAAAGCGAATGAAGTTTTTTGTCGATCATCAAAAACATGAATTAGCGCTCTTCCAGTCAGCTGTAAACGACGCTAGTCAATCGGAGTGATTCGTCAGCAGCGATGATCGTCGTTGTCATCATTTAGCTCAGTGGGTAGGCTGAGTTCGATGTCCATTAAAATTTGTCCATCTTTCCTTGAGAGCGGTTTATTAGGAAGAAATTCTGAAAAGTGCGCTTAAGGTTACATCAAACCGAAATATTATTCTATACCAGGAAAACACGTTCCTTTTATAATCAGGAAGAGAGTGACAAAAAAGTAGGAGGCGAAGAAAAGTCAAGAAATGGGTGGATGCTTAAATGCTTTTACAAAATTTTTTGGCGAAGAACATCCGCATATTTTAATTGCTGCTCAATTTTAGGTTACACTGATCTCATATTACTGATATTTTTTGCGTAAATGTTTCGCAGAGTCGAGAGAGAGAGGCAGTTTCATCTACTTTTCTTTTCAGTAAGCGCGCAGTGCAGAGTTTGTTGGGGCCTCTTGTCATTAATATTGTGTATAACTGTGACAATTTATGCAATTCTAATTTTGCACATGCTTTTTATGTAATAAATAGCGGATTTATTGCAATTTGTGTTGAAATGTAGCTTTTTTTAGATGCGGATTTTGTTTACGACGGAAATTGTTGTTGTGGAGAGCATAGAATTTGCAAACTGTGCAATGCAAAAATTGATAATTGCAATGCAAATGTTTGTGCAATTGCAATTTTGTTCAGAAGTCGTTTGCATCACTCCGCACTTCTGCCGTTTTGTTTTCTTTTTCGTAGTCATTGGATCTAAGCCAAGGCTTCAAAACGAAGGAGAAGGGCAGAACGGGGTATCAGCATCTTGTATATTTTTAGCCAATAAAGGAAAGGTTGAAAAATTTTCTAGCCTTACAGCCGGCGGAAGAATGCGGAAATTGAGGAGTGGAAACAGTTGCCTGCACGATTTTTTTTAATGGACGGGACTTCGATGATATGTAGTACCTGATGCAAGTCAATTATAAAGCTGCTATATTCGGAGACTTTGGGATTGTCCACACTTTATCGGGCGTCTTCACATCGACGATTTTCCTTTGCCTCCCGATCCTCACCAACGCCCACCGTAAACTAAAGACCATCATTGCCTCTTACAGAAGTTTTCGGTGATTCCCGCTCGCATTCATTATGTCTGAGATTGCAATTTGAAAAGGAAGTCACATGTTTCAATTACTGAAAATTGCCATTTTAAATTTTGAAGTGCCATGCGGCTGTGATCACTCGCATGTTGAAAGCCTCCAATGTAAGCGTTTCCGCCGCGGCGGGTATGTCCCCTGAGGCAAATGCCTGGTCACGTATTGCATGTCTTCTTTTCGGATTCGTAATGAATTCCATCTTTCGCAGTATATTAGTGCCAGTTACTCTTTATGAATGGTACGACACTCGCTTTGCTGTTCGCTATTTGTCAGTATTAGTGTTACGATGGTTCATCTATAATATTCACCTAAGCAAGTCTAAGCCAACCAACGGGTTGATCATTTATTCTCATGTCATTCTGTTACTGTCTTTCAGCGAGAGTATAATAAGCAATATGGAATGTAGTTGTATTGGAGAATTTTTGTGTTCTCTTAGAGCGGGTGCCTTAACAATAAGGCGTCAGTTGAAATCATAAAGAGTTCTCTTAGAATTTTTGTTCTGTTAGATTTTCTTAGATTTTTTTCTTAATCTGTTCTCTTAGATAGTAAAGAATTTTTATGTTCTCTTGGAGCAGTGCCTTAACAATAGGATGCTACTTGAAAATCTGTAACAGGGTTGCTTAACAATGAGAAGACGTTTGATAATCATGAAATTCTATAGTCTGCGATCGCCATTACATATTCGTTATGTTATGCATTGAAAGGAACGATTTTATTGTGTGCGTTATAAATCGTTTCTATGACCCATTCACCCGATGAGCAATAATTCATAATCGTAACACATATAAAACGGAAACAAATAATTAATTGTGCGCGTTATGTTTTCAGTCTTTCTTACCGCATGTACTCGTTCGTTTAGAAATGTTAACAGAAAATTTCCTTATCTTTTTGTTTTATTTACTTAAGTTTTATCCACTTTTTTTTTCTAAAACTTAAGTTCTTTTTACTTAAATTTTTTTACTTAGATTTTTTCACTTGAATTTATTTACTTAAATCCTTGAGTTTTACTTAAATTTGTAGTAGTAATATAATGCAAATAATATATAAGCAGAAATAATACGAACAATTTTTATTACTGCAAACTAAATAGAATCGTTCACTGAAATCAACGTTTATCCTCAGATGAAGAGAACAATGATCATCGATATAGATGCGCTTTCGAATGCTCCAAATAATAATAGGTTTGGCGTTTCGCGGGCATTATCCGCAAAATGGACAAAATAAGAACGTGGAGAATTTTTCACATTTTTCACAAATTTTTTTTGAGAATTTCACACAAGAATTTTCACAAATTTTTCACAAAAAGAAGGCGGCTAAACAACTGCATAAAACTTGACTTAACTGAGTAACCCTGCTAATAGTAGACTTTTGCCGTCATTTGCCGACAGAAAAACCAACAACTGAGGAGGGAGAGGGAGAGGGGAGGGAGTGGGAGGGGTGGTGTGGAGAGGGGATTGCAAATGCATACTAGCACTCACCTTTTTTCGACAACGTTACAAATACATCTAGGTTAACTGCATATTTCTTTATGGCCACATAGCGGTCACATGATCAGCGGTCATGATTTCGTAGGCAGTTGGCTTACGGCCAGAGGTTAGAGACAACGATCGTACTGTGGAGCCAAGCAGGAGAGCATGACAACCTCCAAATGTCGTCCATAAATATGATGTACGCAGTCTAGGTCACCATTCGTTCCTCATTTAACCAAAGATGATCGTTGCGTGTCATGGTTGGCTCTTCGAAAAGCTTGCGAAACTCGTCGCGCACAAATCGGTTACTATTCTATCTAGTTGTATAGCTGTAAGTTACTATTGAGTTATTGTAAGTTATTATTTAAGTTAATATTTAAGTTATTATTTTTGTTAATTTGTTTGATAATTTTCTCAATAACTGCTAATCAATTGTACTTCTTTTAATTTCGCTTGCAGAACGTCTACCATAATACCCGAAATTGTATATTTCACAGCTGTGTGCCAATAGGGAGAGCGCATTGAATTTGAGGAGTAGGCTGGATGTGCGGACGGAGGTTTTCCCAACTCTCTCTGGGGTAAAGCAGGCTGAATTTTTGACGTAAACATTATTGACGAGTTCAGGTGTTTAAGTTACAAGGGTTACTACCTCGACATCTTGCAAGGTTAGAATTAATGATGTCACCTTTCGTTGCTGCCCAGGATTTTCTGTTGTGTTTAGAAACACGGGTTTTAAGATATCACAATTTTTCAAACTTATTAGTTTCTTTTTTTTGGGTGGGGGGAGGGAAATAATCGAGTAGGAGGGTAACATAAGCACTGAAGGTCCGCAGTGAGTGCCACAAATCGTCATGTGAATAGGTGATTCGTCTCGGTGAACATAAACAACGGTGAAAAGTAGATGTTGATGTGAATGATGCGAACGAGCGTGGCAAAGTAGATTGTGCATTAGTTTTAAAGCTTCACACACTATTGTTATGGCATGTATCGGAGGGAGCCTATGTGACTGAATTTTTTTTAAAGACGACTGCCGGCGAGCAGTAGCTCAGTGGTAGAGCTCCCGCTTCGTATGCGGGAAGATCTGGGTTCGGTTCTCGGCTGTTTTCCACCGTACAACTGAAAGCCCAGCTAGCGGGTAGTACTTAGCAACAAGCTAACATAACCAAGGGAATGCATGTGCTCGGCGTGCGTTAAAAATCGAGCGGCTGGTACATTACCATTTTCAAGCAGTACCAACAACATCTTACCGGACAGAGCAGTAGAAGTGATGAAATGGTAGCGCTGATGAAGAAGATGACGAATAGCGGGAATGGTTGCCAAAAAACGGTTATGGAAATTAGTAAAAGGGAAACAGTTATTCAAGGAAATGGCGGCCAATAATGAAATTTTGCAGCAACGCAACCAAGAAAGCGCAGATAGAAAAAAGACTGCAGATTTCGATGTTGACCGTTTAACTGGAATTTAAGGGTGGTTTGAGTACTGGTAAGTGCCATATATATCAAGGCCGATCCCCTACCCAAAAAAAAGAAACTAATAAGTTTGAAAAATTGTGATATCTTAAAACCCGTGTTTCTAAACACAACAGAAAATCCTGGGCAGCAACTGGGAATGGTGCTACATTGCTAAATTTTGCTGTTGTTTGAGTTCTGCTTCATTCATTTCATTCGATCCCAAAGCGAAATCACTAAATACGATAGTTGAAAAGAATGGCTGTATGCACATTTCAACACTTTTTTAGAGGCTTTATGTTTTGCTAAAATTTTTTGCTCATCGTTGAGGATTTTGAAAAATTTCCATCTTTATTTTCCGAATGGGATTAGAGGAAATGCACTTGTTTTTCTATTTCAGTAAGAGTTCACCGATGTATGGCATAGCAAATGATTGATGAGAAGTAGCCGACAAACTGATTGCATAATTACGTAATAAAGTAACCTCATCCCTTAAGGTGAAAGGCGTTGCCGATATTGAAAGAGTAGTTGTTAAGTTTGTTCGACGTTCACATTAATCTTTTTTTTTTAAATTTATTTATTCATTTTTGACAAACATACATTGAAAGCTAAACTTTCGTCTTCTCGTAGGAAAATGTTTAAAAACACTGATTAAACGTAATGATTTTTAATATTCGCGTTTCGAAAATAAGGTTGAAATTTTTAAAAAAGAAAGGAAATTAAGCTTACTGGACAATCTGAGCACTTCAATAGTCTACGAACGACACAAAAATAAAAAAGAAAAAATTTAATTTGATTCAATCTTGTTATAGGTCTCGTTAGTGGTGTGCACGGGCAATGTTTTCACACGATTTGAAGACAACTTCCGTAATGGCTATTCGGAATCGGATGCCCCGACCGTTTATGAGCACAAAGCATATTGCGAATTCTATAACATCTCTAGCGCACCGTATACGGTATTCTTTTTTTTTCATTCAGTCTAAATTTTTCTTCCTTTCGTGTGCGGTATTCTAAATTTTTTTTCTGTGAGCTTGACCTTAATAATGACTAAAAGCATCGGCATTGGCCAATAAAAACTATACGGAAAATCGAGGTCAAAACTCACGACCAGATAGATGCGTTGTGCGAAGTTGCTTCAAGAAAATAATCTTTTGTGAGCGCGTTTTATCTTCGCTTTATTTGATTGTTTTCTCACATTAGCTATACCACACACACGCACGTTAAAATAAATGTTTGTTGCTTGAATTAGGTCTGAGAGAACGAAGATGTTTCGCCGATACGTTAGAATGAAATATGAATTGGGAAGAATCCCGGCAATGTTGCTTCGATGTGGCTGTATCGAATTTTTTAACTGGTTACCGCGAATTGGTCGCAAAGAAAAGCTTGTTTTGCCTCAACCAGATAATTTTTCGTTAAAATATCGTATCGTCTCAAACAC
>JPKZ01002211.1:280738-292496 GCA_000803305.1 Toxocara canis
CCCCCCCCCCCCCCAGCTACCCGTCTTTCATTCGAATGGAATCTTTATCCTCTGTGCATCATAGTCGAAAATGAACAATGGTTATATTTTCTGAATCACTTATAAGAGTAATATATGTGTGCGTTTTTCAAATGCTAAAATTTTCTGTGTTGCTGTGTTTTCTTACTGAATTTGGGAGTCACGAATTTTTTCGAGTTACGATTTTTTAGTCAAAAAGCAAAGAGCAAAGTGCTTATTGACGTTCCGTTGCGGATCCGCCCTTCAAACTTCAGATACTTGTTGGTGAGTTTCAGTAGGGAGAAGTTGGTGACAGTGAGATTGTGCATCGAAGTTGTGAGTGGTGTTGGTTGTAATTGTAGATTGGAATGGTGGGAGAGTGTCTCGATGGCGGGTCGATATTACGTCGAGAGGTGTTCGCCGAGATGAAAGCAGAGGTAGGACGTGGACTGTCGAAGTTGGTGCGCAGTGATGACCCAAATGAGACGAGGAAGACTTTGGCTGATTATCTGATCTTCTCGAGTGCGACACACTTCGATGCTATCGAAGTTAGTCGTTGTGACTTTGTAAGGCTTGTCGTTACGAAACTAGTCTTCCGAGGCTGCCTTTTCAGTTTTTTTGAGCGTCAGAAGCTTTTGGATTACTTCCGAAGTTTTATGGCCACGTATAGATGCCTTTCAGTCATATATGAGTTTCCTCTTCGCTTTCATTTCTTCCATCTCCTCCCTTCTCCGATTAGTGCGCATATAAGGCCTCACTTTCCGCTGAATAAGTATGTGAGTTCTTTGTTTTCTTCAATTTTTCTTTTGTTCCCTATTTTTTTATCGCGTCGATTGCTATTGCGAAAATTGGACTGCAGCGGAAAGATTTCATTATTTGTTGAGTTTGGCGAGTTTTTTCTGTTTTGAGTAGCGGGACGACGATTGTTTCGGTTGTATCAAGTATAAAAGGTATTGAAAAACATACAGTGCTGCTTTATATAAATTTCTGATGAACATTAATCGAATGGGCCAAAAAGGTTTTAGAAGAGATTACAAAATTGTCTAGAAACGACTGATGAAAGATAAAATGTGATGTCAACTGCTTGAAGGAAGAAATGAATTATGCGAACGATAACGTGAATGCTGGTTTCCCATACTACACGTTGTTTACACAACAACTCTCTATGGAACGTGTCATGTATGGATTGCATAACGGTTCAGTAGACAAGCTTTGGTTTACGATGATGTTCAAACCTGATACACCACAAGTGATCACCAACATCAAACAGACCGAACTCGAATGGAGTCAAGAGCTTGAGGTTATTCTTGTTGTTCCTTTTAAATTTTCTGACTTACTTTAGAATGAAGATTGGCTTTATCTCAAGTTAAAGAATCAGTTAAATGCCGTTCTTAAAAGCGAGCGATAGTTAGCATTATTCAACTGCGCAGCCAGTAATTGCCTTCCTATGCCCTATTCATCGAAAATCTTTATAAATACGCATGAAATTATAGGATAACGTAAACAATGTTATATTCGAAATGTTCAGAGAAAACTTATGACTGGCTACATTGCGATGAATGCTGGAACGTGAACAACTGAATTCGAGAATCGTATGCATGACTAAATTGGCGAACTCACACTTTTTTTATTACTTTTTAGCTTACTTTAATTCGAATTTAAGAAATAAAAAACCAATGTCATTTTCTTATCTTATCACAGGCAGTCTTAAAAAAAAAATCTAAAAACAGTCTAAAGACAGTAAAAGCATTTTAACGTCAGGACTGTATAAAAAGTTTTTCAAAGATTTTCAACGTCCTATAGGTCACACATTGTTGACGTTTACGAGCGTAACGGTGTTCTTTTGGTTGTTCTTTTAGAAATGCTATAGTAGCTGATCGTCATTTCGCTCTCAGTTTGACCGTCTCTGTTGACAGCATGGTTTTTATAGAAAATGAAAAAGAAAATCGCTGAGATGATTAGATTACTAAGATATACTGAATCACTAATTGAGATTGCTTTTTTGCGTTTTTGACTTGTGCACAAATGGCTTGAGCTTTACAGTATTGTCAAGTGTAAATACGAATGTGGAAGACGTGCCAGAAAAATTACTGTTTAACTGATAAACAGTTACCGTTTCGGTTCGTTATGTGCAGTTTAATCGTTAACAAGCGATTTTTGGCTATTCGTGCAGAATATTTTATAGTATACGACCAAATTCCATGAATTAAATGAAAATAACAAAGGGCATCATCAGCTGTAGCTGCTTGTCTATTTGTTAATAATTTTGTTTCGGCAAGCTCAACATGACGATAGAAATATTTTTTTTCTTGCCATTGATGATCAGAAGTCGACTGAAGGGTTATTTAAGGAGAGGGAAGAAAGAGTTCTCCATTTGAGCTTATTCGGTGATGAAGTTGTCAATCATGAAATAATGCGAGGTTCGGTCAACGCTATTCCATATTTCTTCGTGGGAGCCATTGCAATGATATTGCTTGTCTTCTTCGCCGTTCTGCGATACAAACAGGTTTGTTGCTATAATTGCCTAGTGAATAGTCCTTTTCGTAGCGGTTGTCTTTTTTCCTTTTCGTGTGCATTTGTGGGAAGTGGAGGTAGCAGAGTTATGCAAAAATAAAATGTGCTAGTGATAATTTTTTCGCTAACGTCATGTTTGCATGCAAATAGAGTGTTACAGAATGTGCGCGGGACGATGTTCTTGACATTTTGGACAGTTTTCTGTCCAATTTTGGCCGCCCTCATGTCGTTGGCTATCTTTTCGGTCTACGGTATATCGATTAATAGCATGATGTGAGTTGCATTTTTCTTACGGATTATTGTGCGTTATCATTTTTTAAGCGATATCCGTAGAGGTTTTGGTTGTAGTGATTGGTGCAAGCTCTAATCTATTCTTAATGATGTTCTTGTAGATGCATTACGTCTCCTAGTTGGTCGATTTACACCACTTGGTCATTGTCGGACTGTTGTGGGGTATACAGTTGTGCATTTTACTGGAGTTGGTGGTGGAACTCGAATGTATACGCCCTTTGTATATTATGCTTTAAAATGTCAGTACAAAATTAATTCGCTTTCATTCATATTAGCTTTTACGAAACGACGTGTTATTAAGAGGAGGGAATGGCGGAAGATATGCCAGTGGCTATTGACCTGGGTGGAAGAGAACAGCTTCAGTTATATTTCGTTTTATGCAGGGGCTTGTTAGATGTTGAACGGCGAGTCATTAGGGGCTTAAGGGTGCACTTTTTGATTAGTTGAAAAACGACCATATCTAGAGGTGAACGAATAAATGTTTAGTCAGCATTGAAAGATGTGAAGCATGTGCTTTTTGAAGGCAAGAGTTAACTGCAGTGTTTCTCTGACCAGTAGACGATGTTCTTGAGTCGTTGAATTGCTTGTTTATGCTCGTGACACGTATTTGACCATCTCGGCGTGGTGAGTTTTATGTGTCCGTCTGTGAGAGCGTAAGCGAGCGTATATATCGGCCTATGCGTGTTTGGATCTATCCTAAACTCATTTCTTGACCTAAAGCAACAATTGAAGGTCCATTCACTGAAATCTTCTCGGGTAAGGGCAGTACTTTTCTGGCATCAATTTTTTTGTAATCCCAATCTGAAAATCCCAATCTTAAAGAGGTTTAGATGCGGAGTTTAATTAATTGGTTAATTAGTATATATAAATCAGGCACGCAATTGCATCATATGAGAAACACAGTGCATTTGATAATGTAGTGTTTTTTAAAATATAAGGTTGATAACACCATTCCTGGTGTTGGGCATTGGTGTGGATAACAGTTTTCTGATGATGCACGATTGGTTCGACTCAAAGGAAATCGATGGCACAAGTCGACTATGTGCTGTACTCATTTCGGTGGCGCCATCGGTCACATTGGCGTCTCTAACGAACATCAGTGCATTCTTGGTAGGTTGGTTGCTTTTTTTGATTGTTCACATAGAACTGGTAAGGAGAACCTTGGACGATGAATAGAGACTGACAGTATTTTTTAATGAAATTTGTTATCTTTGTTTTGACTAGTTACACATCGGGGCAATTTTGAGAGAGAATTTTAGCGCAATGATAATTGAGAGACGCAGTTTGAAATTTCAAGGAAAAGTTTTTTTAGCATTAGTGGTTTTTCTTGTTTTCTCAAGAAAAGCAGAAATTTCTTTCCGCCAAAATGGAAATCTTGAAGTGTTTACTTTGGTGTGAAGTTCTTCTTTTTCGGTGAGCAAAAAGGATTTGTGCTGGCGTCCTTAAAAATAATGAATTATTTAGATCGGAAGCGCTATGTCGCCACCAGCCGTGCGTTCGTTCTGTCTGTGTACGGCATTGGCACTCACATTTCATTGGATCTTCCAGTTCTGCTTATTCGCACCAGCTCTATTGCGCTTCCATTGCTGCAAATATAAGCTACCTACAGCGATTGGTCAAACGTTCGTCATTTTCTACTTTTATTTATTTCACATCCGTCGCTTTTTTTTGCTATATATCTTTTTGTTTTTGTTTTGTTTTGTTTTTTGTTTCTCTCGTGTACGCCTGTATAGGCGAACAGCCAACGCATATCTTCTTCCTCTTTCCATCTAAACTGAATTGGACTGACATGAGTCTCTCGACCAAGAGCCAATTTCTGCCGCAAACTGGTCGACAACACTAGCTGTATGACGAAAGATGGAGGGAGAAGTAGAGATGTCTAGGCATTTATGCACATGTAACCAACTTTAGTGATAAGCAGCCGACTGTCACCATACTGGCGCCCATAGACTGTGCTTCGCCACCACATTGTAGTTTTTGCACGTTGAATATCTGTTTTTTTTTAATAGAGCAAACAGTGAGGTGTGGTTTGCAGTGGACGGTGCTTTTTTTTTTCAGTAGGGTATGCAGCCATGTTAGGGGAATAATCGTTCGTGAAATTTTTTCAGTAATGAAAAAAAAAGAAATTCAAGGACGTACATGACATGTTTAGCTGAATCATTTTCCTGCAACACGAAACGAGTCTTTTAGCAGGCAGATTTATAGGAGACACATTTCTCGAAGCTAAGCTCAATGTCCATGGAGTTCATAATCAACTCTTAGTTCTAGGCGCGCGTTCCGTTCAAAAATTGTTCGCTACATTTTATGCTTACGGGGAGAGACTGAAATTTTCATGAAACGCCATTTCGAGGTTCCAGTTCATTGAAAAAATTGAAGAATTTTTCTCTTGTCGAAAGACATGGGTCTTTTTTTTAAATGCTGTTATAAGCCTTCCTTTGTAAAGCTCAGGCTTCCTCTTACAGCCGTTGTTGGATGAGCGTAAAATAATGTTTACTGCTTGAAGGGGAGCGAAAGATTACGTGCGCATATAGGGATTTCAACCGAACGTTAGTATGGATAGGAAAAGAAAAAGAAAAGTGAACAAAACAGAACATGACTAGAATGGAATGAAGCGTACAGAAGGCAAAAGGGAACAGTGAGAAGCAGAAAAGTACAGTATGCAGGCAACCGTAACGAAAAGGACGTCAACGATATCAGTAAAGTGAGCAAGCGCGGTAAATTGATCGGATAGAGCTGTGAGCTGGAAAGAAATTAATTATTATACAATTTTTGTGGGTTACTGTATCATTAACCACACCACTGCTATTACGAATGAATTTAGGACGAATTCATCGGCGTTTATCGCCTATATCAAATTGCTGAGGAGGTGGTATATACGAGTATTGGTCATTTCGATTCTGCTGATCTATTGGACAGCGAGTACTTATTCAGCGGCACAAACGCAGGAGAATTTCTCACCGCAAAAAACGTTCGATACGGAATCTTTCCTTGCAAAAGCGCTTGATATCTATGAACGGGTCTGTTTGTTGCTCCTTGTAAAGTAACAAATGAATTTGTTTGCCCGTAATGAATATTTCATTTTATGCAACCCAAGGTGACATGAAACATTGGCTGCTTGTCTGTGCGGCGTTAATTTTCTTCTAACGGCTTTACGTTTTCAATAGTGATGCTTATGATTCATTTTATTTCTTTACAAGCAATAAGCATGTTTTGCCTTTTTGTTCAGTCAGTTTTCTTCTTCCATCCTTCTTCCATCCAACATGCGGCTTTTTCGATTTTAGTTCCTGTAGTGTTTTGTCAAGCCGATGGAGAGAGCGGGCTCAGAATATCGTTGTTTGTTCGTTCACACCACAACCACTTCAGCCATCCTCTCTCCTGGGATTTAGGTTTGATCGTACCGTTGTCCACAGGGTTATTTTCTGTAGAATGCGAAGCGTTTTTTATTTGTCGATGGCGTTGGTTTTCGGATTCCATGTCTTATGGAATATGCCGTACTAACTTTGGTGTTTTTTGGACATCGAAACCCAGGTGATTAAGCTTACCCGGACTATGATATTAGTGGGAGGAG
Source organism: Toxocara canis (assembly GCA_000803305.1). Taxonomy (NCBI): domain Eukaryota; kingdom Metazoa; phylum Nematoda; class Chromadorea; order Rhabditida; family Toxocaridae; genus Toxocara; species Toxocara canis. The sequence continues at coordinate 287,109 of JPKZ01002211.1, forward strand.
GCGGAGGGGGGGGGGGGGAATGGGGGAAGAAGAGGAGGATGGTAGTGGTGGTCGCAACTGGCAATCTGGTTTTGAACTGAAATCGACTTCTTCGAATGAAAAAAAAAGTAGTACGAGAGGCGAGAAGTGAGGAGGGGAATGAACTAAAAAAACCGAAGATAGAAAACATTGCATCGAAGATTTGTGTAACTGGAAGTTAAGGTTTTGCAGCCGAGACAAGAGAATAGGGCTAATAAGCTTGTCAGTGGTTTTTAAATTTTGATGTAACGCCGCAGAAATCAAAAGCGTTGTTCAAGCACATTTTGGTTACTTTAGCTTTTTTTTTGCTATCATAGTTATAATGTTCTCTTGCTAATTAATGGGTCGAGACCGATGCTTCGCCTTTTCTATAATGTCGCTCCTCAAAATTGTGATTTCCGATCGCATCAAATTAAACATGTTGAACGGCGAATAAATAATATGTCAACTCGTAGAGCTATCGAAATCTCGATCATAAATTCAAGCTAATCTTTAGTAGATAATACCCATTTAGTGTGGAACGCCAAGGCGATGATAGCAGATTTTCAGAAGCAGATTTCTCAAACGGTTTAAAAGATGTCACGTACCCTTAAAAAATAATTATCTTCTTTGCTGGCACATGCGATCGTGATTTATGCATAAAGATGGCGATCATATACAAGCGAATAATTGTAGATCTTTGCATCTACAAGGGAGTGATTGCAGATCTTTGAGGATCACGAGATGATCTATGTGATAGGGAGAGAACTACCAAAGGATGTCGATGCGATGCATAAACTGGAGACAAACATCCATTCGATGGATTTTCTATGTGATAATTTCACAACTTGGATGGAGAGATACGAGAGGGCGTACCAACCGCAGACGAACGATATTCGCAAGTATTTCAGTGAAATATTAGCGTTTGTCGATCACTATCCTGAACTGTTCGGAATGATCATTACCGACATTGACAAGTTCGTTTTTTTTCTTTTGGTTCGTTGTTTTCGAGAAAGGATCCATTCGTCCTGCACTGTAATTTGTTTGTACCCACCTATTTTTCTGGATGAAGGGGGGAGGGAGGGTTTGGGCCAGCACATCTGCACTAGCATAACCGTAGTAGAGTGATGGATGAATGGTAGTTCTGAACTTCAAATTTTTTTGAGCGCAAACTAAGCTTGACTGTTAGCCAATTCGCAGTTTTCTTAGAGCTGAAATGTTGTTGATTTTAATATTTTGCCATTTGTTTCATATAGGATAGAAATTATTCAAAGTTTTGCATAAGTAACGTAACTCGCAAGGGTAAAAGTTGTTGCACTTCAGATTTGCTAGGGTGTCGGGATGCTATGCAAATTTTGTTAGTTCATATTAGTTCACTGGGTGATTTGCTGGCGGCTTCAAATAGATAGCAATCGAAAATTGCTCGAAGTCATGAACGGACATGGTGACGTAACCTGTGAGAAAATTATTTGTTGAATAAAATATTTATTTTTTTCTTCGACTTTCTTTCGAAAATTGAGAGGTTTTAAGCGACGGTTCGGTAATCGTGAGGAAGTTTTCATTTGACATATGTGTGCAAGGGCATGGGGCATGGAGAGAACGAGCGATGATGATCAAAGAGCTGCGGTCGAGAATACCAGATGGCTATTCGATTTACATCTACGACTCGGCTGTATTGGACTTGATTTTATCGACACGTCGTGCGATGACTAAATCAGTGCTCACTACACTCGCTTGTCTCGTTCTGCTTTGTTTAGGAATCATACCCAGTTTGCGTGCTACATCTGTAGCCGTCATCTCGGTTATCTCTATTGCTATAGGTTGGTTTCGGAATGTTCTCTTTAGGAGGTGTTTGTAGGCGAGAGGACGAGGGGGGGGGGAGGGGGGAAGTATAGGGGAGTGTGAAGAGCGGTCAAAGGAGATGAAGAAAAAATAGGTTATGCCTTCAAAGCGGGGAGGGTTTTGCAAGTGACAAGTTTATTGGAAACCGAATTTTAGCCCTAGTTGTGAATATATGAGCAAAACTGTTTAGAAACTTGGAAAAACGAGGCACGGATACGAAAAGTAAATGGTAAGACAAATGAACTTTATAATTGTTTCAGCTGTCTATTTAGTAGTAAGCGTGCTTATCTTTTTACCACCTTAAAAATTTGTAAAATCGTGCAAATTTTGGCAAGCTGACTAGCTGCGTCCGCATGAGTTTTTCAATGAATAAGAAGCATACTGGTTTAGATCAGATGAGCAGAGACGAGGAATCGAATACATTAATGCAGAAGGCTCCAGCTTCTTGGTATTTTAGTCGCTTTTCACAAAATTGTTTAAAAATTTCGACTGTTCTGAAAAAAAAGGCTCAGGATTCCGCTAACAGAGTAAGAGGTATTCCCAAATATGAACCGATGTGATTCAATGTGTTTTTAAGGTGTGATAGGTGGTTTGGGTGCATGGGGTGCCGATTTGGACGTAATCGTAATGGTGAATGTGGTGATGGCAATCGGGCTTACGGTCGACTCTACCGCACACGTATCTTACCGTTGCTTCTCAGGTGACCCAGGTGAGAGCCGAGTGGCGAAGGTTGCACATGCTACCGAAACGATCGCTTTCCCGACCGCATTGGTTTGTTATTTACCGTTATTTTTGTTACCGTCATTATTTGCACGTTCACATAGATCCTAAAGTGATCCCTTTAAGCTGCGGTAACAAATTGAACTGTAGTTGTCATAGATGATTTCGAAAAGAACGACAGTAAAAGAAAATGGGGTGAAACAAGATTTGGAAGTACTTCTGCAGGTTTTTTTTGATCTTCAGATCTGCAGTTTTTTTTTGATCTTCAGGTCTGCAGAAATGACATTCTCATATATCAGACGTCTCCCTGGTATAGTGATATGCTGTCAGAAATTAAAATATCTGAATTTTCGAAACATTCGTCCTTATCCAACTCGAATTCAGCGAACATTGTGATACGATAATGATTACTTAATTTGGGAACGCAGTCATAAATGAAGTGTCCGAACTGTTTCTAAGTCATCACTGATGTTAAAATAATTCTCGATCCCAATACTTCCTCCATAACCCCCCCCCTGTAAAAGATGACGGATTTGTGGGGGGGAGGGGGGGAAGGAGGAGGGAGCGACAAGTGACCCTAAGGGTTCCATAAGAAATCCGTGAACGAATGATCGAGTGCAATCTAAGAAATTAAAACAAACACGACAAACAAATATTATATATGTTTGCATAAATTTGTTGTTTCTGTTTCAGGCAGCATTAACGACATTGCTTTGTGCGTTCCCGCTCTACTTCTATCGTGTATATATGTACGTGTTGTTCACGAAGACGATTATTCTCGGATCTCTGCTTGGATATATTCATGCAGTTCTTGTCATCCCGTTCCTCGTCTCCTTATTCTAAGACTACTGCTCGAACATCAGCCATATGTGATCATTCAGCGATACCTGATGGTGTTGGTTTGTATATCTTATTCGATTGTCTTTGCTTTTATTTGTTGCGGAATGGATCGCGATCGTGATCGCTGTATAGGAGAAATGACTTGAACTTATCGACTTTCGGCTAGACAGGAGTGTGTTAGTAGAAAAAAATAGAAAAATTGACCGAGTCACGAGAGGTTATAAACCATTACTTCAGAGTGTTTATTGACAAATCGTTCAATGGTGAGAGAGCGTTTACTTAAAATAGGAATCGTGAAATTTTATGCCACCAAATTATTTTTATTTCATTTTGCGCTCTCCAGTTGTTTTTATTTCAGCGAGTACTGCTGCTATGTTTATGTGTCCAGTTTTTCGTTTAGCAAGTTATACTGGGATCTGCAACATCGTTTTTTTTTTCAGGGTGACGACGGGATTGCAGCTCGTATGTTGCGCTTAATTGGCAAAGAGCACTTTATCTAAGATTATGGGAATATGATTATTAATTATTTTGATGTAGATTCCACCCAGTTATTGGTTAATGTGCTCGTTGTAAGTAAACGATCGTTGTATATTCGCGATTCGCAGGTTTTTTAATGTTGTTAACATGTTTAATTACAAAAAAAGCGAGATTTAATTGTTTCGTATAGATGTATTGAGCCATTCGTTTAATCTCCTTTCGGGCACTACCTGTACAATTCATGTAGTGAAGGGGGAGGGGGAGGGCAGGGGTGGTAGAGATGAGTTGTAATACCTTTGTTCGTTAAAGCAGTCTTACCCAAGGTGTTCACTTCTTTAGATGTTCTATGAAATACAAATTGATCTCGCTACAACAATCGCAGTTTTGAGTAACGGTCGCAGAAATTTTTTTTCCCTTGAAGGGGGACGGGATGAGAAAATGAAATTACGCAGACCCCCCACCCCCAGTGGGAAAGAGTGGTTGCCATTTTATTGTTAAGGATAAATTGCGGTCTTTGAGAAGAGTTGCTTTCGAATAAGAGTCGTATGAGTCGTTTGCATTGGTGGATAGGGGGTGGGCGATAAGGAGGAATAGAAACTGGGGTTTTAAAGAACAACTGTAGTTTACTGGATGAGTTCTTTTGTGTACTGTCTTTTTTAATTTGTACATAGGTAGAAATGCTTTTTACGTTCAACCTTAGCTCATAGCGATTTGCTGTAGTTAGTTTTTCCCTTAATATTATAGTCGTACCTTTTATGAAAAACATTTCACATAACTTAGCTCTCAGTTACGTCAAAAACAGCAGAAGTCCTATGAGGTGATGGGGAATGCTAAATTCAGGGCAATCATTGCCCGTTGTTTTAATAGGTGTCGCAAGTAAGGGAGGAGGAGTGAGGAGGTTGTAGTTACGAAAGATCCTTTGATTAAGCTCGTTTACTAAGAAAGCGGATGACTAATTGAGAGCTTTTTTTGAAGAACGTGAATTTTAAGCCGAAAAACTTCATTCCGTCCATCCCAGTGGAGTTCATTTCGACACGGAATAGAAGCTTATTGTTGCGTTCTTGTTTGGAATGAAGAGCGCCGTCATGAAAACGAAATAAGATCGGAAGAAAAGAGCATTTTTGAAGGTTCATCATAAAGTGAGGTTTGGGATGGTGAATTCGATGAATGGGCGAAGGAGAGAGAGAGAGAGAGAGGTCGAAGAGAAAGGATAAGAATGGGGAAGTGCTTCAGAAACTGGAGATGATGCGTTGCTTGCTCAAATTCATATGACAGCTATATATAACTTCAAGATTATACGCCGTATTTGCACTCGTGCGATGCTTACGGATATTATGTGTTTATTTAGTCTAAGCTAAGCCTTTTAATATAACCAGTTAATTTCGAATAAACGGCTCTTCACTGTGTGAAAGTGAGTTGTTATTGTTTCAATATTTGAGTGTTGTCGCAGTAACGCTGAGACGAATATTTTTGTCTTGCTGTTGTTTGGAAACGTCGAACTCATATGTATTG
>JPKZ01002211.1:302523-312854 GCA_000803305.1 Toxocara canis
GGGAGGAGAGAGGGAGCGGAGGGGGAGGAGAGGATGATCGATCGAAGGATGGGATGTGCTGTTAGTTGAGAGTAGCGATGGAGGCGTGAGGAATTAGTAATTGATGGTTTACCTTTTACAAAGAGCACTTGTAGTGATGCGATCATTCGCGAGTATGGGGCACTGGTTTCTCATGTGGACGCATCGTTTGATAATTTTCGTGCCGAGTTCTCATCATTGCTCTTCCCTGTGTTTGCTCATCTCTACATACAACTGATCTTCGAAGGACATTCATCGCTGGGTTTGCAATTTAGATGTTTAGTTGTTTAGTTATTATTATTTATTATTACTATTATTACTGCGTCCTTATGGATCGCTAGCGGGCTGATCACCAAGCGTTCCGAAACTGGTCAAAACAGTCATGCGTGGGCATGATTGTCAGCTGCATCGATACGGGAATCGATGAAATTACAGCTGGCTTTGCATCCCTTTGCATTACTGCTTCCTTATTATTTGTTCCAAAAAATTAAACGAGTTATGCATGACAACGGTGTTGGATTAGAACAACAGAATGACTGTTGAACGTAAGCATGTCGATCACATCGTCTTTGCGAAACTGGCAGACCTTTGAAGCGCTTTCAGCAGTTTCTGAATGTTATATTAGGAGCGACAAAAATTACTGTTGTCTACATATCGACTCTACTATTGGTAGCAAAATACAATTCGAAAATAAAGTATTCATACTAATTTTCAAGAAAACATCGCTGCCGCATTCGTATCATACAGGGTGTATATCAAAGTGGTCGCTAGTTACTGTTGGGGTGAAGACTGCCACGGTTTGATTAGTAGTAAGTAGGTTGAACTGACTGAAAAACGGTTGAACCATAGCTACCATTTATTTTCATTCAGTCATTGCACATAGCAGCCCTGTAGCATTGCCTTTTTAAAATGAATATCTGTTGAAAAGAGTAACCTATCGGATTTGAAGATTTGAGCCTAAAACGCATTTTTAATAAGTTGTTGATTTAAGCGGGAATGTTCGCGGAGAAATACGCACGCAGTGTACCGTCGATGTACGACGAGCCAACATGTTCATTGCTTCGGATCTCGACACATAGTCAGGCGGCCAACCATCCTTTAGTACATGCGTTGACGTTAGTTATTGCTCTCTTTTAAACTATTTTGAAGCCCTTTTTTTTGGAAGGGGGAGGGGATGAAAAGGGGACATTGAAGATTAAATCTTATGGTCATTGACTCATTAAGAAAAGAGTTGAACTGGTTGTATTGCAGGTTTGATGTCATGTAACAAAGTGAAGCCGTACGACTAAAAGGGCTTTAAAAAAGAGATCGAATGCACACAGCAGATTTCGGTTTACTGCATTTCTTTGTTTTGGGTATTAGGCAAGTAGTCGTGTTATAACTGTTTTATTGGATAGCTTTAAAAAAACGAGTATTTACGGGATTTTCGTTGACAGTTTATGTATTGTATTTTGCTTGAATAGAGTACGGAGCGCTTTTATTATGTTGAGTATTTGAATATTCGTCATGCTTAGAAGATATCTGCGGAGTTTTGCAAAAAATGAAAGAGGATGCGATAAATTCTTTTTAAAAATGGAAAGTTAAAGAAAATGAAAGAATAATTTTTTTTCTTTTCAAGAAGGTGCGGTTGATTCTTCGATATGTTCAATATTATTCTGATGAAGGCGGTGTTTAGGAAGAAAAGTGCTAAATGTTGCGAAAACACGACTTATAATAGTGAAGAAAATTGCAAGTTAAAAAGTAGCGGGGGAGGAACTTTTAATAGTTTTCATTGAGTAACTGTATGGTAACTTTTTTTTGAAATTGGCAGATTTTTAGTTGATATTTGAGAGAGGAAATTTTTCGTAATTAGATTGTTTGATTATGAGGCTGTTAATTGTTATCTAAGCGCACAGATTTTGGTTGTAGGAAAAACCAGTTTGTTGTGCGAATGTCAAAATCGGCCATTAAACAGTTGGAACCGTTTTTGGCTCGTAATCCGGCTATTAAGGAACTCATTCATGACCACATTATCATTGAAGGTATTGTGCTTTGCATTTGTTATAATTGCGATTTGCTAGTGTTTCGTATATGTTTTATGTAGAGGATGATGAATTTTTTGCATTGCATTGCTTTGCATTGCAGTTTTGCCATATTCATTGTAGAGAACGAGGTTAGGTTTTATATATCCAGCAAAAAATATGCTTTACTTAGCCTACAAGAGCGGACACCGATCATAAGTGGTGGGCACTAAGGTGAAGAGTGAATCACATTTTATAAAAATCGCAACTTAATTCGCCGTTCATTTCCGCATGCGTATATTTATTCATTTTAGTTGACGTATGATTCACTTAAGCGAGCGTGCGACCAAACAAATTCTAATAAAACATGCAGACTCACTTTGAACATTTATTGGAATGGTTGATCGTGTTTGTTTTGAATGACTAAGCGGATTTACTTGGCTTGCGGTGGATAGTGTTACGGGCCGTTTAAATGCGATTTAAAAATTCAGATAAGCGAACAGATATGAACGAGGGCTGGGCATATGGGAAGTACCAATTATAAAGGTGTTGAATATGGCTTAAGTGGGTTCATAAGGCTCATAAGATGCAGTACAAGTACGTGACATTTGTTTTTAAAATTGTCCTACGGAAGCATAGCTGACTAGTTTTCAGCCTTGCCGTTCCCTATTGTCCTATTCTTTTCTTGCATGTCGTCATGTTGGTAGCGAAAATGACTGAAATTTTTCCCATCCTATGTTTGTAGGTTGGGAAAGAAGGGAAGGGAAAAGGAGGGACATGAAGGAAAAAACTTGATGGGGTTAGGGTGGATTAATTATTCACATATGGATGCGAAGGTCAGCGGTAGTCAATAATGAAAATGCGAGCTTTTTAGGTGAAAGGCGTATTTCGCTTATTATTTGTTAATGTTTTTGCTGATGAAATCATCAAGTTCATTAGATAGCACTTATACATATATCGAGGGCTCTGAAGCCTAAATTAGCTCCTTTCGCTGCTCTATTTGTTTTTGGTATCTGTCATTACGTAAGGGGTTTATGAGAGTTCCATGCAAAATGGTACATGCGAAATGAGGTGGCATTGTTTATTTTATAAAATTAATAATGCTGCCATATTTTCAACCGAATAGCGAATGAATTAGCAAATTTCCTTGAGTAGAACCTCTCCGTTTTTATCTAGTTGTTTGATGTTTGATTGCTTAGAAAGGTATTTGCTGGCTTGAGCAAGTCTCGTAAGAGGGATAATTGTATTCGAGCATATGCATTTTTTAATGTTGTTTGCAGCGGTTGATGGCACCCGAACGAAAGCCGCAATAGAAGCGAGTCTTGGAGGTATTATCGGGCAAATTAGCAAGCAAGGTCCGTTAGTATTTTTTAAAATATCTTTCAAATATTTTCCTATCTTCCCTTTGGAAACGAGGTTATTCACCTCAAGGAAGGTATACAACAAATAGTCAACTTTCGTCTGAACTGTTTTTTAACTCCTATCAGGTGCACACGATAGTTCTCAGGTTGGTTTTATTTAATGTCAGATCGTGGTTTTGACTTATAGTTAGTTATAGACCGGAAGCACAAGATGTTTTACGGAACGGTGAAAGAGGATTTTTCAAGTCAGCTGGGTGTCGATAAGAAGAGACCAAAAGGCAAGGACCGGAGCGATAGCAAAAAGAAGGATGCGAACGGCCCGGCTCCTGATCGTATACCGCTTCCCGCATTGTAAGCTACCGTTGTTTTTTAATGTGCCTTGGAAAGACAAATGTTTTTTGTCTGTAAATCTAGTCGAACACTAGTATTGAGAAGCTTCACATTTTTGTGGTGTGCACGGTTTTCGGCCGGCATATTGCGGTATTATTTTAAAATGGAATTTGTAGAGAGATCAGTATGTTTCGTTGTGGATATTTGCAAAGATGCATTTCTTGAGAGGAAGTATGGTTTAGTATTCTTACCAGACAACTGGTAGAGAGACATCGGAATTACTCAAACGCTAAGCTTTTCATTGGGCTTAGACAAAATAGTTGAGCTGGATGTATAGTTGAGTTCAGCACCTTCCACTTTTGTGACCTCTGGTGCTGAGGCGGTTTGCGAATTCGTTTTTCTAAAAATTCTGATTTTTCTCATTTTTTCTTCTTCCATTTTACCCACTTCCCTCTCTCTCTTCACACGATTTTTCAAATTGGTTGAGATTTAAGCTCGGAACCAAAGATTGGTGAGGAAAGGCAGTAAATATGATTAGGTAATGCTAAGTAAACTTGTTAAGAAACGAGCGTCGGTCGACGGTGAAAGAGTGCAGTAAAAAAGTGCGCATATCGGCAGAGTCGCCACCTTCAGTTTGCCTCTATACAGCGCTGAATGCGAGCGGGGGTCTGACGGCAGCCGATTTTTCAGACGACAGTGCATGTCTTGCACTTGGTTATGGCAACTCGATTGTTCAGGTTTATCTTCATTTTCCTTTCCTGTTCTTCATCCTATTCACATTTTAGTTTGTTATAAACGGAATTGAGATTATTGCTGTTTGGAAGATCCTTTGCTTGAGCAAATCGTACATCAGAGGATCGCGATCATGCAGTTGCTTGCTTCCCTCCCATTCCTCGATAGAGTATGGGTCTTAACATTGAGAGGTATCTTTTTTAGGTGTTGTCGCTGAACGACGAGAAGTTATGTCCTCTGAAGAAGATCGACCAACTGGAAGCCCTCGATCCGGACGCTGATGATATCTTCGAGCAGATTTATGATGAATCACAAGCGTCCGCTCAGCTCACTTTCCAGGTTACTTTCATTCGCCCAGTTGTGCTGTAATATTTTATAATTATTGCTTTTTTCTCTTTTTTACTAAGTGCTGTTTGAGGTTTATCATGTAATTTGTAGAAATAAATCCAAGATTTATCACGAAACTGTGAACGTGGTGTTGTCGATCTGACTTTCAGTTTTATCAAAACCGCAGCGATAAAGCGAAACGGTGAAAGGGGTCGGGAATATGCGACTGAAGTGAAGATTTGGGTACAGTTTTTGCTGTCATTTAGTGAGGTGGCGTTGACATGGGCGGAGAGGAAAGGGGAAAGGGGGGAAGGTAGGAAGCAACGGCGATTTTATCAGGACGTTATTTTTAAAAATAACATTTCACACGTTTATTTCTTCATTGTTGTTTGGCCCTGACTTGTGAGTGCGATTTCAGACAGTTATTCCTCACGTAGTTGTTCGGTTTAGATTTTATATGCCATGTATTTTTCTTGCAGGGTCATACTGGACCCGTATATTCGGTTAGCTTCTCGCCTGACAAACGTCTTCTGTTGTCTTCGTCATCGGATGCCACTGTTCGTCTTTGGAATATCGCTACGCGAAATAATGTTGTCGTTTATAGGCAGACTGTGCCGATATGGCAAGTATGTCATTCGATATTCTGTCAACCCATCTGTCTAATTCTTCTGTTTTTTGTCTGTTTATTTATGTATTTACTTGTTCACCTTGTTCGTTTATCTTTACTTAAATCGACAAAAATCTTTTAAAATGACCTTATATTATTGTGATGGTTGCTGGTCTAATTGAGCGCACAAAGAAAAACTGGCTGCATTTGTGTTTACTCATAGTGTTACTAAAAAGTTGGGTGGCTTTCTCGCAGGAATTCATTTGAAAGAAGGTGCTAAGGGAAGTTCGTTTAGAAGTTGGAAAAGTTTTGAAATTTTTGGGGAAATAGTGAACTTCATCGGCAAAGACGGCCATTCTTCAGCATTTCCTCATCGAGAAAAAGAAACCTTGCGAAATATTCGCCATTACTTCAAAATTTCACCCTCGGATCGAGCTGGAGGTGCATAATCAATCGACTCGCTCTCTCATTGTGNTGTCACCAAGTTCAGTTAATAAGTAATTATTTCAGGCTCAGTTCTGTTCAAGGTCCTACTATTTTGCCACTGGAAGTGGGGATGGCACAGCAGCGCTTTGGGCTACAGACCGTCTGCAACCGTTGCGTATTTTTGCAGACGCACTCTCGGACGTGTCGTGTATAGATTTTCATCCCAACTGCAACTACATTGTTGGTGGAAGTGATGACCGATATGTACGTGTATGGGATGTATTATCGGGCACGTGTGTACGTACCTTTTCGTCGCATAAGGGACCCATAAGAGCTGTTAAGGTGAGTGGAATTTTTTATGGCCAGAAGAAAGCTATTCTTGAAGCAATGAGGGATTGGTGACACCGAATAAGGAATCTTAGGCTTTTTTGGAGAGAGGAGACAGTATATTGTGCTTTCGTAGTAAGTACATTGTATAATTTGCTCCCAGAGGAACCCTAAGGGAAAGGTTTAATAAGAAGAGAAAAAGAATTCCCCACTCCATCTTTCGAAACATGTACCAGTCCTCAAAATCTCACTTTTCGACGCAACTCTGTTCCCTTACTGAGATGGCAGGTATGTGCAAATATGATCCAGTTAACGCGATGAGATGAGCTAAGAATCTGGAGCGATGGGAGAAGGGGAACGGAATAAGAGGATGCAAGAATCGAGGTTTTTTCTTCATACCGATCCTGAGATTAACATTTCGTGAAAAGAATTGATCTCTGTTTTTACTTATGGCACTACTGTTTGATAGCTTGCAGTGCGACCGTTTCGGTACTAGTATCTTACAAGAGGTCGCTAACCCTACACAACAAAGATGGCGTTTTCTTCAGAAGGAGGAAGTAGGAATTGCAGTCAGTTGGAGAGGGTTTTCTCAGGCGAGGTGGAGAGTGGGCAGGGTCGTTATTAGACTTTGCAGAGGGGTGACGATTATGGACATCTTGTCAAGCTGTGTTTTGTAGAACTACATGTTTGCTTAGGTGTCTCCCTGCGGCCGTTATCTATCGTCGGTGGGTGCCGAAGGATCGTTAGTGATTTGGGATATGGGAATGCAGAGAGCGCTATGTTTGCAAGAAGTGGCACCTTGCCCATTCATGAGCGCACTTGCTTTCTCTCGTGAGGGATCTGCGCTTGCGCTTGCACGATCAGATTGTGCTTTGTCGTTTTATTCGTTGGATACGGTAACCGCACATGCTAGCCCTCAGGAGCATGTCTCCCACGACCCGAAGTAGGTTGTTTGCTTTGAGTTGTTTTAACTTTTATTATTAGAGTTGTTGATGTGATATTTTATCGACTTTTTCTTACGTTTCCTTATAACAGTGCCGCATGATGGTATTATTCTGCAGCATAAGAGCGTTTAATATAAATTTTTGATTGCGATATGTAATTTTCACAAGTGCGTTACTGTTCACCTTATTAACTAGCTTTCGCTGTAAGTCATTCTGAGTGCTCCCAATGTAGCCGTTGCACACATTTTAGAATGTTTTCGGGAATGCGATCTCTTGCCTTCTACGACCATTATACGGTTTATATGTCATATTATCTATATTTATGTCAGTAGTAGTTTCACAAACGAAGTACTTGAGATGGTGCAAAGAGAGGACGTAAACGTATGCTCGTCGAACAAAAGTCGTCGTAATTGTTCAGTGGTCGCTCCTAAATTCTCTTTAGAGAGCTAACTGAGATTCGTAATTGCAATTTAAAGATCCGCTAAGTGCGAAGACGGTCGCCGGTTTATTCGCCTCAGTGATGGTTTTTCCGAATTTACGCACCAAAACCGAAGTAAAAAAACTTTTTTCTTTTGCATAGGGGAAGAGTCCGAGTATGGAGCGTTGGTAGCTGGGTGAGCAGGTATCGTTGCTTGGTAAATAAAAGATCTGAGCTCGTGTTTTTATGTTTGTATTCAGTTTTTCATTTCGTTTTCTTCTTATTTCCGAAGGACTAGTCATTTTCCATTTTTTTTCATTACAGGATCAATCCAAGTGGTTTTCATATGTATACGTATACGACAAAACAAACACCAATTGTTGGTTTACATTTTACACGCCGTAATCTGATGCTCGCTGTTGGATCGTTTGGACAATGATCGTATGAATTGAGCACATTCTTGAGATATAAAAAATCGATATGCAACTGCATTAATTGATTTGTATTGAGATCATAGTGCTGTTTAAGGTGCATCATGTTATTTTTCGATGTCAGAAACTAAAATACAAAATTGGAATGCAAAACTGAGATTCTAAATTTGAGTATTGAACGCTAATTTTTGAGATGATTCGCGTATTTTGTACGAGCACTCAACAATTTGTATATGTGCACACAAAACGTTGAATGTACAGCATTGTAGGCTCGAAAAATTTTTAGCGCTTCACAAAGGGTACCTTAAACAGCATAGGTGGTCGTATTGATAGGTAATTAATATCACAAGGAATTTGCGAAACCAAAGGAACACTGTGATCGAAATGGTAAAGGGGCTGCCAACTGGACGTTTTGTTTAGCGCTCGATTTGTTGTTGATGAAAGGAAGGGAAAGGTCGACGACGGGGTTAGGGCTGCATCAAAAATAGACGGGATTTTTGAGGAGCGGTCATTTCAGCTTTCTTTGTTGGAAGGAGGAATTGAGGTGATGAAGGTGGATCACCCTTCGAAGATAACTTGTGGCCTTTTCTTATCCCTTTCTATCACTCGAAATGGGGTTGTTAAAAAATCCGAGGGATGATCGCAGTGGCAAGTGGGGGGAGCTGGTACTTTAGGGGGTCTATCCAAGCAGTTATGATGAGGACAGCTCCATTGCTATTTTTCAAAAATTTATTGGACTGTTTTTTTTCGTCAGTGAAATATCGCGGTGATGTGGCTAATATTATTTCGGTGCTTTAGAATAATCGCATTTAGTTTATCTTTTCTATTTCTTCCCTTTTTAAGACATTCAAAGAGAAATGATATTTGGGAGGGAGGGGGGGAGGGGCGAAGATGGGGGAGGTGCAAATCTTTCGGCTTCATTCAGAATGCTGAAAGTTGTTTCATGTAAGGCGTTCTGGAAAGAGAAAAAAAAATGTAACTGATAGATAGCTAAGGTTTCATATCGCATTTAATGGTTTTCTGCTTCAATTTCGGCTGCACAAAATGAATAATTCTACTCGTGCAATCGTGGTATAGTTCATTTTACCGGTCATCAAATGTGACATTAAAATGCGAATTGCTTGTTTACTAGAAGCATTTTTTGTTGTTATACATATTTTTTTTACAACTAAGTTGTCTGTACATTTGAGTTTTACTGTCGCTGTTGTTGTTAATTTTTATTGATTATATTTTGATTTTATTGATTGATTAATATTCGTCTCTTAAGAAGAAATTATGTTAGAGGAACGCTGCGCGCTTCGATTGCTTATTGTTGACTGTTGTTATTGGGAAAATATACGTAAACATTATGCATGTGCTAAATTGTTCTTTTTAAATGCTATAAAAGAAAAAAAGTTTCGTATTTGTGTTTTATAATTATTCATTTCAATGGTTTTAATTCCAGTCATATGTTACTCATTTCAATGGTTTTAATTCCAATCATATATATGCGACATATCGATAATTTGTAATTGCCTCTTATAAAGTTTAGCAGTGCTAAGAAATCGTTTTAATATGGCTGCTTTTTTTAAAGCCATAATTCCAGTACGCACTAATGATTCTACTTGAAGCACAAGGATTTAGAAATCTGTTTTTTTTATAAGGAAATTTTTATTTCAGTTTTCCGCTTTCTCTCGTACATCTGTGTCGAATTTCAGCGAATTTTGGGTGAAGGCGAAGCAGGGCAATCGAATATTCAATGTAGGCTTTTAAAGAGCCCAACTATTTTTAGCGGAGATCATACGACCATATGGAGGGGACAGTAAATTGTATTGGTTGCCTTCATTTCTCTTCGCAGGCAGCATTTGCAAAAATTGCTTCCCAAGTTGCGTAAATGAAAGCGGAAGATGAAGAAGTTAATGCCCATGAGCCGATTACCATTCGCCTTCAAAAAAAAAAGAACAATACAAGTACCGGGTAGGGATATTGCTTTTATTGATGTGCATTGCTTTTTGCTAAGTTATGTCATAACAAAATCGCAAAACGATTCTAGTTGCGATGAAGATTAGTTTGAAATAATGGATGCGGTTAGTTGTTCTAATGTTTTGTCGTCTGAACGTCGCATAGTAACTTTGACGTTTACAGTTAGGGTTCGATTGTACGAATTTGATCGTTTATTATAAATTGCAGGGCTGAGAGTGTAAACGGTGGTACCCACCCATTAGGGTTGTATCGAGTTGTTTTCACTGCGACATCTCACATTAAGGATGTCGAGTTTCGCTGAGGGGCTGACCAGTCCCGAGGTTGAAATCGCCGAAGGGGGTGCTATCGTCGACGGTAAAACGTATGTCATTCTTTCATCTACTCTTCACTTGTTTAATATCGGATTTGAATGTGGGTGAAAAGCAAACGCGGGGGGGGGGGGGGGGGG
>JPKZ01002211.1:324426-337623 GCA_000803305.1 Toxocara canis
GGGGGAGGGGAAGGGAGAGGAGAAGGGATCAGTTTATGCTTATGGGGAACACTAAGCGAATATATTTGTTGGAGCGTACAGTTCATCTGTGTATTGTACGTTCCGAAATAAAATATTTAAAATAAAAATTTATATTTTGTTTCTTCCCTTCCAATTCATCAAGGCCGTTGTTGTGCTTTTCGCACGCGGGTAGCTTACCTCTTCCGTCCTTCCCTCCTTTCCGTTTGAGGACGAGGAACTCGACTGTTAAAAGTGGGTGTTTTCCCGGCTCGACGTAAGCGTACGACACTCTTTCTGCTTAAACGCATTATATTTCCAGTAAAAACAATCGCTTTCGTGCTCGAGAACCTTTCCTGCAGTAATAGCGAGAGTGCTGCACTCTCCGAGCAGAGAGATCACTTCGTGGTTGCCACAAATCGAGAGGTGGAGGAGGGGGTAGGGGGGTTGAAATTTATTCCTTGTTGGTGCACTAGACATATTTGCTCGTATGTGGTCGCGGTGGATACAACATCTGCCCATAACATTTGCGCAATCATGACAGTACCGAGATGTACTGCATTTGATTTCGGTTTATCTCAGTCGCCGCGGCACTATTCAGCGATCTTTTTTTACTTGCAGAGCGTGAGCACTTTCAATTAGGCACTCTGTCGCACTACTTAAACCAACGGTGCGCACGCTACCGTGACCTACAACCATTTCCTGAGGTAGCTCCTGATCCATCGGCACGAAGATCGGCCAACGATGCGAATGCGAAGTTCCTTGAAGACATTCCTGCAAATAACGAACAGATCAACTATTCGGAAGAGGAAGAGGATGAGGATGAGGATGAAGAAGAAAGTAGTGAAGAGGATGAGGAGCAGTCGGATGAAGGCCAAGATGAACAAGAAGAGGAAACGGTTAGTTGAGAGAAGCAACTTGTTTGAATTATGTTTCCACTTTAGTGTTTGTTGTAGTTTTTGTGATGCAATGCTTGCGCATACGAAATCAAATGTATTTTGGGTGATACTTTTTGCTGGTTTCGAGGTGCAATGGTATTCCGAGAAGCGTTTTGCCGTCAGTATATTCTAGTTCTCATAGCTACGACCGTCTATCGTTCTGGTCCCTTGTCGTTATAATGTTCCAGTTGGATGGTCACCACTAGTATCAGACACTTGCTTTTGCTTCGCTCTCAACGCTTTGAAATTTGCCCATTTCTCGAAACTAGCAAACTTTACCTCCTCTTAAAGCGTCTGTGTAATTTTCCGCTGAACGTTAATTATACGGTCTCGTATGTCTGTACGTTAAACGCTGCTTTGCAGTGTGAATATCACCGGTGAGGCGCAAAGTAGCGCTTTCTTTTTCCAGGTGTTGGCCTCTCTGATAATGTTATCTTCGTTTCATTCGAGAGGTGGAAAAGGATTAGTTATTCCTCCTCTGCGTACATTCCTTATATCGACGCTTGCCGTAATGTTTTCATTTGGCGTTGCTGTGTATTTTAATATTTATTTTGTTGTGCATGCGAAAATGTTCGCATTTTTGCACAGCATTACAAAAATTATTTTAAACTTGCAAAGTTTTTATTTTAAATTTATTTTAAATTTTAAAAAATCTGCAAAGTTGTGGTAGCCGTTCAAAACATTCGATGCGTTTGCATTAAGTGTATGAACACCGCGCGTTGCGCATACAGCAAGAAGGTGTGCTTAATTAAACACTGCCTAAGCGCCAGCCAAGCCTTAGATCATTCCATCGAGGGGATCATCGAAGATGATTGCGTACAGCATCAGCAGGTTGTTAATAAACGATTAAAGGAGTTAAGAGGTAATGCTTGTTTGGGTAAATAGGAGATAGTGGTCTCAAAGCACTCCATCCTTTAATAAATTACTGCTGCCGGAATGCTGTCTGTCCAAAATTACGAATAGGGAGTTCGTTTGACTTCGTACCTACGAATCTGCCTATTGTCGATATTGGTTAGTAGTGTTGTAGCTCTATTTTATATAAGTGAGCACATCTCCTCACTGTATCTGTTGCTGGTCTTTCGACGCTTGAACAGCAGTCTGTCATTAATTTATGCTTCTTCAAGTTGATTGCTGCTTATGACCTCCCATCGCCTTTTCTCTCTTCACTTTAGGAGAAAATGTTTGCAAGTAAGAGCTTGGTTTCGAGCTCGGATCACGACTCATTTTGGATAGCTTAAAAAAAAAACAGCGTGGAAAGAGGAAGAAACTGATGCAGCTCGAAGTTGAGGTCGCTTAAAGTCTAGAAAGTGATTGAAGAGTGAGAAGGGGAAAGGGTAGGGTGAGCCGGTCTATACACTGAGTAAATGTCTTTAGATTACAAGACAGGAAACCGAGATGGTGCTGAAATTCATTTATTTTTACAATCATATCACGTTTGAACTGAATGTTGTACCTGTTATGCATTTAGTGACGAAGATGTTGTGCGGTATATGGCGTATGCATTAAATGCTTCCTATAACAGTAGATGCGCTATGTGGTTATGGACTGTAATTGAAACGGTGCCGAAACGTACAATAGTTTATTGCTGTATGCAGTATGCTAACTGCAAATTAGCGGCAGCACGGTGTCGTAGAGCTGCACGATAGCTTGCACGGATCGGTGCCGTTTTGACGTCGACACCGTTATATGCATATCTTATGACTTTTCAGTAAGGTAGAATTACTTTATAGAGTGACGAAGAAGAGAATGAAGAGGAGGATGAGGATGAAGAAAGTGAAGAGGGAGGAGAAGAGGATGAGGGTGACGCTAAAGACGATCAATCGAAATCGCAATCTGTACCGGCACCCGCGAAGTTAGTTCTTTGAATATTGACTGCAAATAAATTTTTTTACGTGTAAGTGAACATCCGTTCAAGAAGAGCGTTGATTCACAATCTCCAAGGTTTATAACCATTTGCCTCAATTTGTGACCTCATCTTTTCCATTTGATTTTTTCCCTCTCTTTTTGCGCTGTCTTTTTTTGTCTCACTTCTTTCGAGCAGGTTATGAACTTTCAGAATTGTCTGCTAGCTGCCCCTCACCCTACTCGAATTGGATCGAAAAAGAGGGGGGAAAGGAGCATTGGATGATAAATCCTTCGTGAGAAAGAATATTTTTGGAGACGGTAGCTTCTAGGTATGAACGCGATCTGAATTTACTTGTTCTTCCTTTCCTCGCTCAGTACAGTTTTACTGTTTCGTTTAATCCCGGCAGAGAAATTTAGCACTCCCATCGAACCTCTTAGAAGGTATTCATGATACGTAATCGTTTATGGGCTGCATGCAGTATTCTTTTGCTTTAATCGATATGATAATTTTGTTTCAGTGCTCATCAGTTTTCATTGTTCGTGTTTTCACCATCAACGGTTTCACCCATCGTAGAACTCAGTGTGGAAAAGTTGAAATTCAAAAAAGCATTACTTCACCGGTAAAATAAATCGGGTCACCTGCATATTATGATTGAAAAAATTGCGAAGTACTATGTGAAGCTTGGAAATTTTATTTCTAGTCGAATCAAAAGGATAATATTGTAAGTTCATGACCTCTCCTTTCTTTATTTTATAGTACGCAAACGATAGAATATATCGTGCTGTAAAATGATATCGGAGGATTTTTCAGGCCATCAGGAAATGTGGATTTGTTGTTAGATCTAAATTTCGATCCCACTTCGACGATATCTCTTTACAATACTGCATCGGCAAGGTATGTTGAGACCGCTTATCGGATATTGCTAAACGAAAGCGATTGGCCGTTAGGCATTGGAGTGCAAATGCGATTTGCTCGATCACCAGCCACCTTATCGTCGTCGATGTGTAGTATCGAATTGCGAATTACAAACGCTTCCAACATTACAACCCCATCTCTTCAGCTTAAACCCAAGGTTAGTTCTTACTACACGAGTAGTAGCATACCTAGGAATTTGGTTTAGCAGAAAGACAGAAGATGAAAAACACCAACAGTGTACGGTTCGCAG
The DNA here is from genome assembly GCA_000803305.1 of Toxocara canis. NCBI lineage: Eukaryota > Metazoa > Nematoda > Chromadorea > Rhabditida > Toxocaridae > Toxocara > Toxocara canis. The sequence continues at coordinate 328,373 of JPKZ01002211.1, forward strand.
GTCGAATCCGACCCACGAATTCACTGTATCGTATCCCGCTGGCCAGTGGCGAAAAATCATTAGATTCCCGATCACCAATCGGTTTTCATGTGACTCGTTGGATCTTTGGGATTTTCTAGTTCCATTTGCAAACCCTTCGCACAGAGCCGGTAACCTAGTGCTATGAATGCGCGTAGAACAACTACCATTTGGCTTCCAGGGCGCGTTTTGTTTTTGTTTTGCAACATTTCTTTGGCACTGTTTTGCAACGTTTGAAACATTTTTTGCTCAGTTCGCTCGTTTCACTTTAAATATTCTCGCCTCGTGGAGGTACTAAAAGTTTTTGCTCGCTTGGGTCATCTTCGTTCAAAGATTTCAGATTAGCTTCTTTTACTTAAATGCGAAAAATTGCTGATGATTCAGTGGCCATAACTTTAGAAATTCGTCCCGAGTTGCTTGAGTTGTTTCGTTTTTTTTTTGGGGGGGGGGGGAGAGAGAGAGAGAGAGAGATGTTCTGGTCTCGCTCACTGCGACGATTTTTAATGGAAAGTGACGAAAAAAGCCATGCCAGTTTAGAGATTTTTTTTTCAGGATAATGAAGGTATTCGAACAAGTGGCGCACTGCAGCTGGGTAAGGTAGATGCGAAAAGCGAATTATTGGAGAGGATATATATCGATTTTGGCGACAGTAAACGTTCGTCCGAATGGTTGTTGGAGGCAGATGGCAGCGGTTGCAGAACGATAGTTATAGATGCTCCAATGGGCGAACAAATAGAGCCGATTATAATGAATGAGCAACAATTTGACGATGCTGTTGCACTTCTGAGTGGTATGAACGAACATAGTGCACAGATTGCTGTTCCAATTGTACCGCAACAACTATACACGGTGGCAAATTGTGCAAGTGTAGAAGGATCGAATGTAAGTGTAATTTTCTTTTCTGTTCCTTTTGTTGTTGATAGGAGGGAAGCAGTTGTATGCATGCCATAAAACTCGGACACTCGACTGCCTTGGACGCTGAGTACTAGTTTATAGTTTAGTACGGTTTGCATAATGGGCGTGCATCCTACTTGTCTTCCTTAGACCATACCGATTCGTCCAAACTGCATGGGTCCTAAAGCGTGCTGCAGATAGATAGATCGGAGGACCGGAGATGGTCAACAAAAACGAGATGGATGTGGAAGAGTTTTCGAAATTCATTAAGCGGGCAGGAAAGGGGTTGTTTCGAATAGAAAATATTTTCCTTGCAGCCTTAAAAAAGAAGAAAACGTTGGAGGGATTTTCGCATTTTTTAGGCAACATTTCCGCTTGCAAATGACGAGAAATGAGATTTGAGTTTGTTTCACGAAGATTATTGCTGGTGCTTTCTAGGAGACTAGGAGACTAGAACCAGAAATTTTTGAAAGAAAACTGCAAGAAATTGATTGCTTGAAGGTTTTTTGGCATTAAATGAGTACTCATCAAATAAACATGAAGATATACTGAAGAACTCTTCGAAGGGGAACGGTTTTGCATGTATATGCATTGGGGGGGGGGGGGGAAGGGTATATTGAGACTGGAGACATCAGGTGGCATTTTGTCAAATGAAGGCGATTACATCGAAGAACTGAATTCCTTATAGATAAGTCGATAATTTCATACGCATGTTAAAAGTAGCTGGATAAAACGGTCAAAAAGTTCTTTTGACTGTTTAGTCGCTTCTGAACCTCCTGATGGGCGCTTCATTTCTTAAAATTGTTTGCACTGAATATTCTGGTGAAGCGAGGTCGAATAAAGAAGAAAAATATAAAAAGTCTCTCTATGATACCAACTAGTCATCGTATATTTTCCACGTTTGGTAAAATTTTGTCTCATAGAGCCACCAATAGACGGATATCATAGTTGCATAATTGAACCTTGAAAGCTTAAAATAGGTTTTTTTTTTAATTAGTGAATCAGGTTTAGTTACAGATGAACTTTTAGAGTAAATTCTGTGCGCAAACACTCTCCAAGAAGAAGCTAGTGCTGATAGCGATCGAGAAGGGTCGTGTGCATGTGCACAGCGAAAATCTGGTGCTTGGCTCTTTGCTGTGTGACTTGATTGCGAAAAATTTCGCCGGCATGTGAATCAATCAGGTAATCCTGTAATGTATGTCTCGTTTCTCCCCAAAACTTCCGAATTTCGCATACAAGAGGAAAACAAGCATCCGCGGGATCTGTTCTTAGATAACATGGTGGAAGGTTAGCATTCGTTTTTTAAATAACCAGAAAAGAGCAAGGGATGGGAGCTACCCTTGTGGAACTGAAATTTGCTATAAAGCGGCTTTGGCTTTGCTCCCAGTCTGCCATCGCTTTGACACTTTTCTTCATTATTAATTCTGCACTAAGTGGTGTCAGTCAGGCCGAATTTCATTTGTATATTCAAGATTACGCACCCGATCGGCTGCTCACTATTTATTTAATGTGAGAATTAACTTTTACCACCATCCGATGAGATCAAATTAAATACACACATGCATTTATGAATGACTATGGCTTCAGAGCAGCCATTCATTGGCTCTGGATGAGATTGTCCTTTGAATTGTTACTTGATGTTGCCATACGTTCTCTAGCCGTCCTTTATGAACTCTCTGAATGTTTTTGTTAATGGTAATGCTTAATTTATTCATGTTGTTTTTTTTAAAGTTATTTCAACTGTTCAAGTTAAAAAAAGAAAGCAATCTGTCATATAGCGACCAAGGATAAATTTCACGCGATATCCTTCCCGAACAAACATCACATGATCCACTGATGATATGTACGAATGAGGTACGAAGAAAAACGGCTTTTCTCTCTCTTCCTCTCCCGCAGCCTTCATTCTTTTTTTTCTCTTTCCTTCGAATTACTTGCAAGTATGGCCCCTGAGTCGTACGCATTACCAAGATATATTTTCGGCAGTCGTAATGGGAGCGGTCCATTGTTTTATAACACCAGTGGAATTGTTTCGTGCACAACAACGACCAGAAAAGTGATGAAAATATCGCTTGTACTAAGCTGTGTAAAAGAAGTTATCTTTTTATGCAGTTAAACAACGTTGGTGATCCGAACAGCGTTGTCCGAAGCTCACCGATTCGTCGGTGACCCGAACAGCGTTGTCCGAAGCTCACCGATTCGTCGGTAACCCGAACAGCGTTGTCCGAAGCTCACCGATTCGTCGGTAACCCGAACAGCATTTTCCGAAGCTCATCGATTCGTCGGTGACCCGAACAGCATTTTCCGAAGCTCATCGATTCGTCGGTGACCCGAACAGCATTTTCCGAAGCTCATCGATTCGTCGGTGACCCGAACAGCATTTTCCGAAGCTCATCGATTCGTCGGTGACCCGAACAGCATTTTCCGAAGCTCATCGATTCGTCGGTGACCCGAACAGCATTTTCCGAAGCTCATCGATTCGTCGGTGACCCGAACAGCATTTTCCGAAGCTCATCGATTCGTCGGTGACCCGAACAGCATTTTCCGAAGCTCATCGATTCGTCGGTGACCCGAACAGCATTTTCCGAAGCTCATCGATTCGTCGGTGACCCGAACAGCATTTTCCGAAGCTCATCGATTCGTCGGTGACCCGAACAGCATTTTCCGAAGCTCATCGATTCGTCGGTGACCCGAACAGCATTTTCCGAAGCTCATCGATTCGTCGGTGACCCGAACAGCATTTTCCGAAGCTCATCGATTCGTCGGTGACCCGAACAGCATTTTCCGAAGCTCATCGATTCGTCGGTGACCCGAACAGCATTTTCCGAAGCTCATCGATTCGTCGGTGACCCGAACAGCATTTTCCGAAGCTCATCGATTCGTCGGTGACCCGAACAGCATTTTCCGAAGCTCATCGATTCGTCGGTGACCCGAACAGCATTTTCCGAAGCTCATCGATTCGTCGGTGACCCGAACAGCATTTTCCGAAGCTCATCGATTCGTCGGTGACCCGAACAGCATTTTCCGAAGCTCATCGATTCGTCGGTGACCCGAACAGCATTTTCCGAAGCTCATCGATTCGTCGGTGACCCGAACAGCATTTTCCGAAGCTCATCGATTCGTCGGTGACCCGAACAGCATTGTCCAAAGCTCACCTATTTGTTACTTTGCTATTCTTTTGCGATATTTTGATTCACAGTTGACGTGTTAATTTTTCACTCATCATGTGCAAATATTGCTTTTCCCTACTTACTTCATGTGAGCGGGTAAAGGGTTCCTTTTTGGAAGTTTTATGTTGAAAATTTATTTACGTTTTCGTTTAACGAAGCAGCTCTTACTGGAAGGAGAGTATTTTTGTGTGGTTATTTATCTCAGCTGCAAGTGTAATACGATGAAAACGTTTATCACATTAAAGTGTTTGAAGGGAACGGTGACCCGAACAGCGTTGTCCGAAGCTCACCGATTCGTCGGTAACCCGAACAGCGTTGTCCGAAGCTCACCGATTCGTCGGTGACCCGAACAGCATTTTCCGAAGCTCATCGATTCGTCGGTGACCCGAACAGCATTGTCCAAAGCTCACCTATTTGTTACTTTGCTATTCTTTTGCGATATTTTGATTCACAGTTGACGTGTTAATTTTTCACTCATCATGTGCAAATATTGCTTTTCCCTACTTACTTCATGTGAGCGGGTAAAGGGTTCCTTTTTGGAAGTTTTATGTTGAAAATTTATTTACGTTTTCGTTTAACGAAGCAGCTCTTACTGGAAGGAGAGTATTTTTGTGTGGTTATTTATCTCAGCTGCAAGTGTAATACGATGAAAACGTTTATCACATTAAAGTGTTTGAAGGGAACGTCTAGGCTATAGGATGGTTGAGAGTGGTTTGACTAAGATGGGTACTAAGCATTTACGCCTTGAGAAAAATGTGGGCCAGAATGGCTAAGCTGGTTCAAAAGTATATGAGTAACTTATAATATCAGGCACTGCGTATGCCTCAAATTCTTTCCACTTGGGAATAACGATCGATTTTCCGGGCTACAGAGTAGGAAACTGAGGCATCCATCCTCCTGTTGCCCTTTCACGGTTTTTTTTTCTTCTTAGGGGTATCACACACAGACCATATCCACAATGCCGGTTGAAAATGGTGAAATCTCAAAAATCCTCCATTTTTTCAAAAATATTAACTGATTTCACGTATTTTATTCGGCCAACAAATCAGCTTAAAAATATCAATCTAGCTTAAGCTGGCCTAGGCTCATGACACGATTAAAACTGTGCAGTATAGACAATTTACTGATTCGCTTTTAATACGCAATATATATGCAAAATAACGTACTTCGTTCTGCGAGTACAGTACGATGCTTGAGCAAAACATGATCGGCAGACGAGACATAAAACGATACAACTGAACGCCTCTGCATGGTCGGCACCGAGAATTAATCATCAACGTCCCACCCATCACTTCCATACTGCAGATTAGGCGTCACACTAAAGAAATGAGATTTTGAAGAATAGCGCAAAAAACATCACTTTTGGACGTTTTTTGTAAACGTCACAAAAGAGAAGTTAGGCATTTTGGACCCGAGGAATTATGGCAGCGCAAGACTTAGGCTGTTTATATTTAAACTCTAGCCGACCCGCATGGTAGCAAAACACCTACCGGATAGCTTCCTTTTATGGAGCACTCGGCTTTTCAGCGCTTTGCACATTATTTATTCCCATTCCTTTCTTCCCTTGCCACTCCCCCCCCCCCTTGCTCAATTCTTACTTCTCTTCAGAGTAACCTGAATCGTTTCCAGTTTCGAAAGTTGGTCCTCGGTCCTTCCTCCTCCCCCTTCCCCCCTCCTGATATTCGCAGAATTAGCAACGGGGAGAGAAAAATATGAAAAGCCATCACCAGCGCTAGCATACCCAGGTCCGTCGAGAAGGGGTCACTCGTCTCGATAGCCTCAGAAGAGCGGGGGAAGGGAATAAATTCCGAACGCCTTTCCGATTTTTAAAATAAAGTTGAATTTTACGTCTTATTCAGTCATCAACAGTCACTACTTCACACGTTCCCGGTATTTACTCGCTGCAAAAAATCGAGTTCTTAACTAAGACGTCAAAAAATCCCTTCTTGACCAGACGCAGCGGGAGGTAGGAGTTGGTAACAATCCAGCGTCCTCCCATGCGACATGCTGGTGAGCAAGGGAACCTGTATCAGTGTTTGCCGTGCATGAACTTATCATGCTCACTTTCCCTCTTCGTCTCCGGAGTAGGAAGGAAAGCGGAAGGAATAACCGCAACCGATCTCCAGCTAAGCCAATAACTGGCTTAGGCGAAACTGTAAGCAGAAAGACAAAGGGAGGAGAAAAAAGTGCTGACGAAATATGAGCAAATTAGGAAGAAAATGGGCACGACATGTTCAATGATTCTGGTCGATGATTGGCAGTGCATTTTAATTTTGAGGGGGAGGAAAGGAGAAAAAGAAAGCGCAAGCACCGATGAGGTCATGTACGGCTACCAGCAGTTTACGTATTCTTCTTATAGACATAATAGCGCTGTTGTAGAGGAATTCGTCTCAACGTATTAATACAAACGTATCGGCTGAACAACATATAGAGGTAACGAAACCAGAGCAGCTGTGTTGAATGACAGAGCATTGCTCTCCATGCGTTGACGTATGCCGGCGGAGAGCTGACGTAGAGGAACGTCGAATGTACCGCACTGATACAAGCATCCAGCACCAATGCATACTTCCGCCATAATGCCACACTTTCTAACACGAACACCTGAATTACAGCGTCAATCGCATGGTTGCTCCAGATGGTGACTAGCCTAATTAAATGAACTAAGCAGTTTTTAAAAGAAGATTTTACAACTCATTAGAAAATGTACATATATGTATATATACATTATATATATACATATATATATATATATGTATATATATACATATATATATATGTGTATACATATACATATATGTATATACGTATATATATGTATATATATATATATATATATATGTAAATTCTACGGAATAAAATGAACCGTACTATTCCTGACGAAAGAGCATCTCCTGCTTGTGAAAGAAAAAACGCCCTATGTATTTACAGTTGAAAGATATGAAGATGTGGCCATATAAAGCGTCTTTATGTTGACGTTCTGGCTTCTTGGATCATGCCCAGAGCGGAGAAGCCAGAAACGGAAGGTAAGCCGCACAAACGCTCGAACCATAGTAGTTAGTACCCAAGATCATGTTTTCAGTTTTCAGGAGTGATTATGGACCCTGAAGTCAAAATCATTACATCTTCCCTAGTTGCATTACATGGGTCACAGTCTTTCAACTATACAAATCGACAGTTCCACAATGTACATCGAATAAAAGCTTAGTTTCAAAATTTATAAATTCTGTTCTAACTTCCACCGTGTCCTCCCCTCTCGACCCTATAATATACAAAAGTGTTCTTAGGTACGATGCGTTACTTATGAACCTTGACATGCGATCGTTTAAACCTCACATATTAAAAGTGAATATCAATGAAAACAACGCACCTGTACGCCAGCCGGAATGAGTCCATTTGAATATAAGTACTGAAGAGCACGAAAGCATGAGACATGATTGGGATGCGCGCTAACTCCATCCTCATCGAATGTTATCACCGTATCGACGTCCAAAATTTGCATATGCCTTAGGATCGCTTTTGCCAACTCCTCTTTACACCACGAAACGAAACCGTCTTGAAACGCATCGTAATCTAGCAGCATTATATTGTCATCTTTAATACCTAGCATACGTGCCGCATGCGCTAGCTCATATTTGCGTTTTACGCCCAATCCTTCCATATTGCCCGTCGAGAGACATAGCAAGTAGATCGCTGCACCTGATGCCCGCACTCCATGAATTGTTGGCGCAAAAAACATTGTCTCATCATCCGGATGAGCGATTACGAAAAGCGTTCGACTACTGACCGGTAAGGGATGTTGTTGAAAGGCACAAAACACAAGTACGATCACACATAGTGCTAGCACAATCGCCCCGGTCGCGACTACTACATCGATCATTGCTTTTACGACTTATATACCAACTGCACTTCGCGATGTTGCTCTGTCACAGTGGACGGTCTCCAAATAACTATTCTCGATTAAATTAACAACGTAGGTAAGCAGAATCGAACAGTGTGACGACCCGAACTGGGCAGTAGTGCTTTATGTAGAGCAAAAACACAGCCGTGAGAAAGGTACAGTATCGGTGAATTCTTGCTTCTTATTCACGTGATTTTTCTGCCTTTTGTTTGGATCGTCCGTCAATCGAATCTGGTGGATGTACAGCTGTATCTTCAGCTATCACAAATACTTCTCTCAGTGTGGCGATGCTTTGTTTTTTGTTTAGTCGAAGCCGATCACCGCACAACAATCGCATTTTTGCGCCAAACTGACGCGGCGTATTGACATCAAATGCAGCTGAGATGCCCACCACTAGTAAACCGAAACTTGAGCATGTAATCACGGTAGCTAAGCCTAAAGCACGAAACGCCAACCCTACGCCACTCAACAATTTCACTGATCCTAGTTCGGCTCGTTCTGCTCCTCGCGTATGTCGAAGCGCTGACCGGACGCCCAAGCCCAAGAAAGAACCAATCGCAAAGCCACTCACTGAAAAGGGGAATATGATTCGTTCAAAGCAGGCTTTTAAAGCTACTTATTCCATCCACCGGCTTAACGAAAGATAGAATGTGTTCAGAGATCGCAAAGCCCCTTTTCGAGACTTCTGAGGCTTCAGAAATCAGAAGTAGACTCCTCAGGTAGTTTTCTTCGAACATTTTGGAAGAGAAGACATCCAGAATTGCTCGTCGATCACTGTCTTTAAATACAACGAAAATGCCCTTTCCTCCAACTCATCTCCTACGCCAGCATTTATTTTTCCGTTTTTTTCTTCTCCTCTTGGCAAAAAAATACCCTGGAGGGATTGCCATCAAAGCATTTTTTTCTCAGATCTCACTATCCTTTCTCAAGCTACCCTAAAAGCCACTTAGACATCCCCTAGTAAATCCCTCTTACAAGTACCTCATAACTTCAACTGAGCACCAGGAACTGTGTATGCCTTCGGCTGCACCCAAAAGACACCCGGACCAATTTTTTTCAACTGTCTATTTAATATGCATATTCGTCACGTGCAGAAAACAGCGTATAAAATTTACGGTAGTAAAGTCGTAAGAAAATTGTATGTAGCAAGTGAATTTTTGTTCTCGTTTTCCTTCTGGTGCAGCCCTAGCGTAGATCCAAACTTCGCTGATACGAGATAATTTAGGCAAATTCGGGTTATTGTCTCCTCCGTCCCTCCCCGCCCCCTTCCTCAC
>JPKZ01002212.1:6968-35395 GCA_000803305.1 Toxocara canis
AGGGGGAGAGGAGGAGGGGGGGAAGAGGGGGAGGGGGAAGAAATAGAAAGTGCGCTGCAATTCGTATCTTGAGAAATTTCTGCCGGTAATGGAAAATTTTCGGGCTTTTTTCGGGTATTATCATGCTCATGAGAAGACCAGAAGCGGCCAGGAAGAATTCAGAAGCAGTCTTGAAATGAATTTTTCGTTGTCGATGACGTCTTGAAATTCGAGTTTTTGACTCCTTGTGATTATTTGCAGCTTGCCAAATTCCACCCACTCCCGTCTTTCGACGGAATGTTTCCTGCATATGTCAATATTAATAAGCAATTGAAAGCCATAATGATAGATGATGGCTCAAATTGCTCCCACAGAACGCAATGTGTCGGCCAAAAGTCCATTCTCTTTAGCAGATACGGTATCATCACCACCGCCGAAGAATTTGCCTCCAATAAATACGCGTGGAACAGTGCTGAAATTCCGAACAAAACATCAGTGGTAACCTTTAAAAAAATTACCGGAACATCTTTCAAAACAGAAATTTAAAAGAGCCAAAGCGAATGTTTCTAAAATCTTCTAAACCACATCAACCGCCCATATTTATTCTTTCCAAAGATATTCATTTCGTCTTTCTGAACCAGTTTTCTAAAAGAAGCTCGCTGTTCCAAAAAAAAAAAACGAGCTACGTCATAAATGAGTGTTTGGTTTCATCTTTTCATCGAGTCATCACTTTTTGCTTTCTTCTCGACCATTTTTTTCCTCGAACATACAATAGATGGATGTCTTATCCCGCAAACTGTGATCAGAATCCAGTTTTGTCACTCCGACCTATGCCATTGATCTCACTTTTATATTTTGTCTTTGAATTCATCACAATTCGAATAGTGACTTCCATATTCGACGAAAAGCAAGTAGCCGGTGATAAATGGACGTAGGTGGAGATAAGAGCTAAAGCAATTCTATGGAAGCATAGCGATATTCAGAGAATATATTTAAACATGAATTACTTCGCAGCAAATTCGACGCAATCAAATGGTAATATTTTTTTTTCTTTTTTTCACTTGCGATTCACTTAGTAGAATCAAGCATAGCCAGTAGGTGGTAACTGTATGGATGGATATGAAGGCGCAAAGAGACGCATTCCTGCTAGAGAATTACTTACTGAAATTCTCATTTAAAAAATATAGTACCTATAGTTTCCATCCTTCAGTAACCCAGTCTTTACCCAAACTTACTTTATTTTTCTTTCTATGTGCATTGAATTTCATTCATGCAGCGGCACGTCAATAAGTTTTAGTAATAAGGCTGTTGGCGCTGAGCCATGTCGTTCTAATTTAAAGCGCCTCTCATAAGAAATTTGCGTAATAAATTAGACGTACTTCAGTTTCTGAAATTATTCAATTTTCACTATCAGATATAATTTCGCTGCATAAACTCCCTTGAAAATGAATGCTTTTTGGAAGCAGAATAGGCTCAATGAGTCATGAAACGAAACTATATCCTGTTCGATTTCAATCCAGTGTGCTGAACAGACAAATATCCAACTCATATTATTTCATCTTCAGACGCAGTCATTTTTCAAGGATTTTAATAAACCGAAATTCAGACCACTAACCGAGCGCCTGTGATCTTTAACAAATAGTCCTGAATGTTAGCCGCATCAGATCTACCATTGAGGTCAATCCATTCAACGGCGTTCTTTTTCAGCGCGAACGATGAAATCGCAGAACGTGCTTTCGCGCTATACGGACATGTTGCTTTCAAAAAAACGACCACCTGAAATAGGTGTTACGGCAAACGTAACCAAAACAGCGTCCTCCATTGTTGCAGCATCTGATGAACCAGGATTTTCAACAAGATATCGATCAATTCTGGCGTGACAATGCGACCCGCGATCGCAGAATCAGAAGTCATTGATGCTCGCGATTAACACATATCGTCGTTAAACGTACTGGCAACTCATGTACACTCCCAACGTTGGTTGTTGTTATTGTATCCAACTATGCTTACACTAAGTTCTCTATATCGTCCGCACCAAAGCGCGAAAATTTATAGAAATATGTTGGGGTCATTGGCGCATAAAAGGTGATCTTAAAATTGGCTACATCACAATCCGCCATGTATTGCATATTAGGCGGTCTAAACAAATTACCAAATGTAATTACTCTAAATTACACTTTTCTTTAGTTCGAGAAAAATTTCCGGACCGCTAAAGAGCTTAAATAAATCAGGAATGGGGAATATTCAAAGTGTGCGGAAGGGACGTATGATGAGTGGTCTTTATTCGAATAAATACGGCGCCTGAGTATGTTATTCGAATATTAGTCGATTTGTTAAACGAATAAACATTCCTGTAATAAATTCAACGGATCGTGCTCCGAAAAAAATATTCTACACAGTTAAATACGAAAAACTTACAAAAAAAAAGAAAAAGAAAAACACTGAGACGAAATGAAAAGAAATGAGATGAAAGATCATTGAGGTTACTTACATATATAGGTGTATCGTACGTACGTCTGTGGCGCATTGGATATAGATAACATTAAATAAAAGTCTATCGAAGATATCCTTAGAGATATCGAAGATAACTTTCAGGTGATTAAAATTTGTTTTAAAATGAACCTTTCTATTAGCAACCAGCGTGTCAACGAATTTCTTCGCACCGCTCATTACCGGCCTCGGCTCGTGAAGTTGATATGTCTCGCAATCGTGTTACCAGAAAAAAAAAGCGACTGATTATATCCGGTAATATTAAACAGAATAACATGAAACATAACAACATACGATATTCCGGTGGGTACTATCACTCGTTCATATGAAAATTTCATCCAGACAGCTGGAAGCAAGTAATTGCGTGAAGCGATGACATCGTTCCGAGATTTACATAATTGAATCGCACGTGACATCCCTCATTGCTCATTTTTTCCAGCGCTCAGCTTTTTTCAGCATCTTCGGGGATCACCATTTTCGAAGTAATATTGCAAGTCTCGAACTTTTAGACCAACTTTTGCATTTCTTCTTATTCAGAAATGTTCTGAACTACGAAAACAAAACGTAGAAAACGGCCTTCAGTAAGCAGAGAAGCTGAAGGCGCCAGAAACGACCAATTTTTGTTTTTATGCTCTTTTTAATCAAAATTTGCAAAAATTCCCAAAAGGTACCACGTTTTTCAAAACCTGCTCAAAATTGCTGACATTTCAGTAATAATTAGTCGCTCGTCTCACTAGCGCCTCTACACACAGATTCAGCTGAATGGGTTCAGTGTTTGTTTCAAAAGATGGCGCCATCAAAGTCTTCATCGATGATGTCATCCTCAGCGATAATAACATCGAATTTACGTCTACAAACCATCACGAAGTTGAGAGTAACTAGCTTCGATGATACCCTCACGAGTGGAACAGTAAATAAATTTGCCTTTTGAAATGCATACCTAACATCTGAACCCACTGCAAACCACTATAATATCTATCTCATCAAATTGCAGTGCGCCTACATGATCATTCAGAGAGTTCATCCAATATGCAGATTCACCACATAGTTAAACAAATCAGAAAATTAGGAAACATTTTCCACTACTGCCTAGTAACTATCACGATGCTCAAACAGTGAGGCTGAAAGAAAACTTGGTTAATATATGACGGCCGTTGAATGATCGAACGAGGAGAACAGCTGCGTCACCTGGTGGCACTAAACGTTCACGTACGTTCGGTGTGCACGTGAACAATGTGTGATCTTAGAACGTAAGCAAAAGAAGGTGACGCACTAATGTTTCAACTCACACGTTTCCACTACTTGGCATAACCGTGACTTCACATACAGAAGGGCTTCGCCGTTTTCGCCTTTGAGCTAAACGAAAGTCGAGAAAATTCATATGCGCGTCGGCGAATGGTCGTTTGGCTTCTGTACCACCTCTTTAGCTTCCTCTGTCGGATCGGCTGTAAGAAGAACATTGTCAGCGTGGGTGTTTCCGGCGATGAGAGTGGCCCACTTGGACTTGTTTAAACAAAGGTGATGTAGAACTGTGGTTACCAGCAAGGATAGAAAACTGGTTGCTCCGAAAAAGACTCTGGAAACAGTAAGCTGTGACAGGGTTGAAAGGACTGATTGAACGGTGTGGATCCTCGACCCACAAGAGGTGAGTTGCATCTCTATCCGGCTCATTGAGTTGCACTTGAAGGGACGCTTTTTCGACGTCGGCCACGCATGCAACGGCAGCACAGCGTAAGCAAAGTAGCTGTCCCACTAGGAAGGAAAAGTGAACCACGTAGTAAATTTTCCTTAAGCGCCTGTCCGCAAGGGACACTAAGACTTGCACCTTAGACTACGCACAGTTTCTTTTTCTCTTCATTCCACATTGGCTGATGTGGAGTGTAGTGTACGAGAGGTCACGATGAGACAGTTGGAGCTCGTTCAATGATGCCAGCTTCCAACTGCTGCATAAAGCTGCCATGGTAAAGATGGACAAGATCGGGACGCGAACGTAGGTTGCGTAGCAAAGAATTTATGCGTCCAGTGCACAGTCTGAAATTTACGGCTAGCTGAGGTTTTTTGGTTTTCCATGGCTACGACGTACTGTAACGACGTCAGGAGCTCGTCGAATTAAGGCATTGAACGACGCTAGTGCATGCTTGTCGTCTTCCAACGAATCGTCTTGTATACTGATTGCAAGTACATTCAAGGATTAGAGGTCTTCCACCCTGAATTGCATGCTGCCAACCAGAACGAAAGCCATGTGTATTTGCGATTTGGGGTTGAAGCGAGCTGGTACATGGCCACAACCACCGATTAATGGCCCAAGACGTGAGTCGTAGAGAGTGAGGCCGGATTCCAGATGTCGAACGACGCGTGGGTCTACTCTGGGCATGAAGTTGGATCCAGTCGGTAGATCCAGAGCATCGCAATAAATAGTTACTGGAAGCTGCTGTTGGTTTGTCTGCTTCAGAGTCGGCAGGTCGCTTTCCGTGGTTTGCTTGAAGAAACGGTTCTGTTACCTGAGGCAGTTTGCGCGCCTCGACAACGCAACGCGATCCATCAGTAAGCTGCATGCCGAATTTCACCGTGGCACTTGAAAAGACACTGCCATCGGTGTCTCATACTCCGTGAATAATCAGAGAGCGATAGTCCTTCCGTTCTAGACCCAATAGCCATTTTCTCAGAAACGAATAAGCTTTGGCTTCTTTGATCCAAAAACATGTTAGCTCTTCTCATTGTCAGAGGAAGGAGTGGATTGTAAATTAGGGGCGGGTGCCACAATAGAAGGATTCTTCTATCGTTTGACTCCTCAGAACCCTCCACGTGTACTGATCTCGTGATCTCGTCGTTTGAGGGGTGCGATTGATCTGTAGCATTTGTCATCACTGCATGGGCGTGATTCTTCCGAGGACTCGCGGTGCATAAGAGTGAGTGATGGGCTGCCTTGCACGTCTTGCAAGTCCTTGCATCCGGACTATGTGATTCTTACTGATTGCAAGTACATTCAAGGATTAGAATGATTACAAGTACAGGATTGCAAGTACAGAACCAGGATTAGAGGTCTTCCACCCTGAATTGCATGCTGCCAACCAGAACGAAAGCCATGTGTAGTTGCGATTTGGGGTTGAAGCGAGCTGGTACATGGCCACAACCACCGATTAATGGCCCAAGACGTGAGTCGTAGAGAGTGAGGCCGGATTCCAGATGTCGAACGACGCGTGGGTCTACTCTGGGCATGAAGTTGGATCCAGTCGGTAGATCCAGAGCATCGCAATAAATAGTTACTGGAAGCTGCTGTTGGTTTGTCTGCTTCAGAGTCGGCAGGTCGCTTTCCGTGGTTTGCTTGAAGAAACGGTTCTGTTACCTGAGGCAGTTTGCGCGCCTCGACAACGCAACGCGATCCATCAGTAAGCTGCATGCCGAATTTCACCGTGGCACTTGAAAAGACACTGCCATCGGTGTCTCATACTCCGTGAATAATCAGAGAGCGATAGTCCTTCCGTTCTAGACCCAATAGCCATTTTCTCAGAAACGAATAAGCTTTGGCTTCTTTGATCCAAAAACATGTTAGCTCTTCTCATTGTCAGAGGAAGGAGTGGATTGTAAATTAGGGGCGGGTGCCACAATAGAAGGATTCTTCTATCGTTTGACTCCTCAGAACCCTCCACGTGTACTGATCTCGTGATCTCGTCGTTTGAGGGGTGCGATTGATCTGTAGCATTTGTCATCACTGCATGGGCGTGATTCTTCCGAGGACTCGCGGTGCATAAGAGTGAGTGATGGGCTGCCTTGCACGTCTTGCAAGTCCTTGCATCCGGACTATGTGATTCTTTTTGAGGCATCGGAAACATAGCAATCATTCTGTTGCTCGCGTACCTCGGTCGACAACCGTTTTGTGTCGATTACATTCCTTGTAGAAATATTGACCGTCACAGAATACGCAAGGAGTAAGCGTTCTTCCGAATGAGCGTTCGTTAATTAAGGATGATGTTGGGCGACGGGTTCCAACTGTGCCGACAAGAGCTAACGTACGGCGTATTGGCGTTTGCCATGTTGGAAGGCCATAGGTGGGACGAGGCGATGGTCTTGTCTTTACAACTCCATAGTACTTCTTTCCTCGCTAGGTCGGGCATATCTGTTGTGATTTCGGAATGATGTACGCTGATGATCGAGTGAAGCTTGCAGATCTCGAGTTCCTTGTACATTGCTGAGCAGTCTTGCCTCTAATAATAGCGCTTTGCATAAATTTGGAGCCGTGTTTCCGGGAAGCTTTTTTCGTTCTGTTCGTAGCATGAGCCGAGTTTCTTCAGTGAAGTGCTGCTCGAGCGCGAAGATAACATTAGGACGGTCGAAATCGATGTTGGCCATTTGATGAATTAAACGTGCTGCGTCGTTGTGGAACCAGAGGAGATTGGGTCCTGTATGATGCGGGCTGCGCAGGCGACGAAGGGCGGTGTGAAGTTGTCGACCAAGAGCCTCAACATAACCGAATTGAAGCTTAACAGCTGTCCGATTACTGCGTAGCTGCCTACATCACGACAGTATCCCGAGGCAACTGTTTAGGCTATATACCGTAGACAACTAGGGAGATAGGCTAGCTTTTCAACGTCCGACAAGTTAGGCTGATTATCGATTGTCGCCGAAAACAGACCCCAAAATCCGAACCAATCTCCGGAGTTGCCGTTGAATATTGGTAATTGGACCTGTGGAAGACGTAGAGATGATGCGAGTGAGCTCACTGCTCACAACTGAGTTGTGGGTGCCGCGGCGGTAGCGGTAGTGGTTGATGCTGTTGTCGGACTGGGTCGATTGCTGAGGCGATGCTGTATATCCTCAAGCTCGTCCCATAAGAATCACTTTCCGATGATTGTCTCGATGTTGCGCGCTGTGGCCTTGAGTCCGTTCGGTCTCAATTGGCTGCTTGGAACGCAGCGTGCTCAGCTTGGACCTGATCTGTTGGGTATTTTGGTCCCAAAGATCGAATCACGGCAACTCAACCGCTGTATAGAGATGGCGAAGTCACGCTTCGAGTTGACGTCGTGTTGTGTCAACTGTTCGCTGGTGACGTAGCACTGAGTCGGCTTGAACTGTATATCCTCAAGCTCGTCCCATAAGAATCACTTTCCGATGATTGTCTCGATGTTGCGCGCTGTGGCCTTGAGTCCGTTCGGTCTCAATTGGCTGCTTGGAACGCAGCGTGCTCAGCTTGGACCTGATCTGTTGGGTATTTTGGTCCCAAAGATCGAATCACGGCAACTCAACCGCTGTATAGAGATGGCGAAGTCACGCTTCGAGTTGACGTCGTGTTGTGTCAACTGTTCGCTGGTGACGTAGCACTGAGTCGGCTTGAACTGTATATCCTCAAGCTCGTCCCATAAGAATCACTTTCCGATGATTGTCTCGATGTTGCGCGCTGTGGCCTTGAGTCCGTTCGGTCTCAATTGGCTGCTTGGAACGCAGCGTGCTCAGCTTGGACCTGATCTGTTGGGTATTTTGGTCCCAAAGATCGAATCACGGCAACTCAACCGCTGTATAGAGATGGCGAAGTCACGCTTCGAGTTGACGTCGTGTTGTGTCAACTGTTCGCTGGTGACGTAGCACTGAGTCGGCTTGAACTGTATATCCTCAAGCTCGTCCCATAAGAATCACTTTCCGATGATTGTCTCGATGTTGCGCGCTGTGGCCTTGAGTCCGTTCGGTCTCAATTGGCTGCTTGGAACGCAGCGTGCTCAGCTTGGACCTGATCTGTTGGGTATTTTGGTCCCAAAGATCGAATCACGGCAACTCAACCGCTGTATAGAGATGGCGAAGTCACGCTTCGAGTTGACGTCGTGTTGTGTCAACTGTTCGCTGGTGACGTAGCACTGAGTCGGCTTGAACTGTATATCCTCAAGCTCGTCCCATAAGAATCACTTTCCGATGATTGTCTCGATGTTGCGCGCTGTGGCCTTGAGTCCGTTCGGTCTCAATTGGCTGCTTGGAACGCAGCGTGCTCAGCTTGGACCTGATCTGTTGGGTATTTTGGTCCCAAAGATCGAATCACGGCAACTCAACCGCTGTATAGAGATGGCGAAGTCACGCTTCGAGTTGACGTCGTGTTGTGTCAACTGTTCGCTGGTGACGTAGCACTGAGTCGGCTTGAACTGTATATCCTCAAGCTCGTCCCATAAGAATCACTTTCCGATGATTGTCTCGATGTCAATAGAAGGATTCTTCTATCGTTTGACTCCTCAGAACCCTCCACGTGTACTGATCTCGTGATCTCGTCGTTTGAGGGGTGCGATTGATCTGTAGCATTTGTCATCACTGCATGGGCGTGATTCTTCCGAGGACTCGCGGTGCATAAGAGTGAGTGATGGGCTGCCTTGCACGTCTTGCAAGTCCTTGCATCCGGACTATGTGATTCTTTTTGAGGCATCGGAAACATAGCAATCATTCTGTTGCTCGCGTACCTCGGTCGACAACCGTTTTGTGTCGATTACATTCCTTGTAGAAATATTGACCGTCACAGAATACGCAAGGAGTAAGCGTTCTTCCGAATGAGCGTTCGTTAATTAAGGATGATGTTGGGCGACGGGTTCCAACTGTGCCGACAAGAGCTAACGTACGGCGTATTGGCGTTTGCCATGTTGGAAGGCCATAGGTGGGACGAGGCGATGGTCTTGTCTTTACAACTCCATAGTACTTCTTTCCTCGCTAGGTCGGGCATATCTGTTGTGATTTCGGAATGATGTACGCTGATGATCGAGTGAAGCTTGCAGATCTCGAGTTCGTTGTACATTGCTGAGCAGTCTTGCCTCTAATAATAGCGCTTTGCATAAATTTGGAGCCGTGTTTCCGGGAAGCTTTTTTCGTTCTGTTCGTAGCATGAGCCGAGTTTCTTCAGTGAAGTGCTGCTCGAGCGCGAAGATAACATTAGGACGGTCGAAATCGATGTTGGCCATTTGATGAATTAAACGTGCTGCGTCGTTGTGGAACCAGAGGAGATTGGGTCCTGTATGATGCGGGCTGCGCAGGCGACGAAGGGCGGTGTGAAGTTGTCGACCAAGAGCCTCAACATAACCGAATTGAAGCTTAACAGCTGTCCGATTACTGCGTAGCTGCCTACATCACGACAGTATCCCGAGGCAACTGTTTAGGCTATATACCGTAGACAACTAGGGAGATAGGCTAGCTTTTCAACGTCCGACAAGTTAGGCTGATTATCGATTGTCGCCGAAAACAGACCCCAAAATCCGAACCAATCTCCGGAGTTGCCGTTGAATATTGGTAATTGGACCTGTGGAAGACGTAGAGATGATGCGAGTGAGCTCACTGCTCACAACTGAGTTGTGGGTGCCGCGGCGGTAGCGGTAGTGGTTGATGCTGTTGTCGGACTGGGTCGATTGCTGAGGCGATGCTGTATATCCTCAAGCTCGTCCCATAAGAATCACTTTCCGATGATTGTCTCGATGTTGCGCGCTGTGGCCTTGAGTCCGTTCGGTCTCAATTGGCTGCTTGGAACGCAGCGTGCTCAGCTTGGACCTGATCTGTTGGGTATTTTGGTCCCAAAGATCGAATCACGGCAACTCAACCGCTGTATAGAGATGGCGAAGTCACGCTTCGAGTTGACGTCGTGTTGTGTCAACTGTTCGCTGGTGACGTAGCACTGAGTCGGCTTGAACTGTATATCCTCAAGCTCGTCCCATAAGAATCACTTTCCGATGATTGTCTCGATGTTGCGCGCTGTGGCCTTGAGTCCGTTCGGTCTCAATTGGCTGCTTGGAACGCAGCGTGCTCAGCTTGGACCTGATCTGTTGGGTATTTTGGTCCCAAAGATCGAATCACGGCAACTCAACCGCTGTATAGAGATGGCGAAGTCACGCTTCGAGTTGACGTCGTGTTGTGTCAACTGTTCGCTGGTGACGTAGCACTGAGTCGGCTTGAACTGTATATCCTCAAGCTCGTCCCATAAGAATCACTTTCCGATGATTGTCTCGATGTTGCGCGCTGTGGCCTTGAGTCCGTTCGGTCTCAATTGGCTGCTTGGAACGCAGCGTGCTCAGCTTGGACCTGATCTGTTGGGTATTTTGGTCCCAAAGATCGAATCACGGCAACTCAACCGCTGTATAGAGATGGCGAAGTCACGCTTCGAGTTGACGTCGTGTTGTGTCAACTGTTCGCTGGTGACGTAGCACTGAGTCGGCTTGAACTGTATATCCTCAAGCTCGTCCCATAAGAATCACTTTCCGATGATTGTCTCGATGTTGCGCGCTGTGGCCTTGAGTCCGTTCGGTCTCAATTGGCTGCTTGGAACGCAGCGTGCTCAGCTTGGACCTGATCTGTTGGGTATTTTGGTCCCAAAGATCGAATCACGGCAACTCAACCGCTGTATAGAGATGGCGAAGTCACGCTTCGAGTTGACGTCGTGTTGTGTCAACTGTTCGCTGGTGACGTAGCACTGAGTCGGCTTGAACTGTATATCCTCAAGCTCGTCCCATAAGAATCACTTTCCGATGATTGTCTCGATGTTGCGCGCTGTGGCCTTGAGTCCGTTCGGTCTCAATTGGCTGCTTGGAACGCAGCGTGCTCAGCTTGGACCTGATCTGTTGGGTATTTTGGTCCCAAAGATCGAATCACGGCAACTCAACCGCTGTATAGAGATGGCGAAGTCACGCTTCGAGTTGACGTCGTGTTGTGTCAACTGTTCGCTGGTGACGTAGCACTGAGTCGGCTTGAACTGTATATCCTCAAGCTCGTCCCATAAGAATCACTTTCCGATGATTGTCTCGATGTTGCGCGCTGTGGCCTTGAGTCCGTTCGGTCTCAATTGGCTGCTTGGAACGCAGCGTGCTCAGCTTGGACCTGATCTGTTGGGTATTTTGGTCCCAAAGATCGAATCACGGCAACTCAACCGCTGTATAGAGATGGCGAAGTCACGCTTCGAGTTGACGTCGTGTTGTGTCAACTGTTCGCTGGTGACGTAGCACTGAGTCGGCTTGAACTGTTGCAGGTTGACTGTTGTCTACTGTGAATTTCAGCAGGTCGTTGGCTCGCGTAAGGAACTGACCACACTCGACGATAGCAGGAGAGGCCTGAAGGGCCAAGTGGGCTGGCTTCAACGAAAGTGAGGTGGCTTTTTGCATGGTTCAGTGGTGCTCTTGGGGCGTTCAGGTTCGGATGGTTGGGCGCACCATGTATGAGTCTTGGAGGGGTCTTCTGGTTACGACGTGGGATTATACCCCTTTTGACTCGTAACTTCCGGTGGTTACACTCAGGCAGCACAACTTGATTTTATCAATAATTGCAATAAATCGGAACACAAGAAGAATCACGTGGATGAGCTGACAGCGGTGATACTCGAGGGTCTGCGGAGTTGACGAACGAAGGCGGTAGGTTACGGGGCTAATGAAGATGACGGGCGACGGCAGTCAGTTGGGAGACCGACAAAGATGACGGGCGAGGGTGGTCAGTTGAGGCACTGATAGCGACCGGTGACGGCAGTCAGTTGAAGTCGATAAGTCCTTGTGACCCTAGTGGGCTATTATTCGACATGACAACAATCCTTCCTCGCGCTCTTTTTACGCTGTTCTTTATCAGACTGACCATCGCCTGATAGCAATGGATGTGTGCGAATGGGAGCCGTTGAGCATTCCTCGATATTTTTGTTCGCATCGTTCGAGACGGTGGTAGATTCGTTGTCGCGAGGTGTTTTGACTTTCGTTTCTTCATCGCAGCTATGTTCGCGACGAATTATTCATGGCCCTTTTGCGGTCTCGCAGCTGTGCTCGTTGCAGCCAACTTCGACAGAGGGCGCATGCCTTTTTTTAAAATTTCACATAACTCTGTGTGTTATTCTTCCTACATTCGTCAAATTTATTCAACGTTCTTTCTCCTCACATGTAGCTTTAGTGATTGCTTAATAAGCCGGAACACCCGCACTAAGCGAGTTGCCCCACCTATGACGACGCATGACGATCACCTTCTAAAAACAAATTTGTTCACCCACACTTGAGCAGCTGATGCTAATAACCTTAAACCATCCATCCTGTCACAACTGCTCATATTGTTAGCGATGGTCTGTAAAACGCATTTATCGCACAAAGAAATACAATAGAGGTCATATGACAAAATGATTTGGGTGATGAAACACGTGTCTAGTCAGAACGACCATACAGATATACAATGCTCGAGACAATCGGTCCTGCATAGCACCAAAATGAGGGAATTGAATAAGTCTCGCACGCACAGCCCATCAACTTAGAACTATAAGTTTGCCATCTCCGAACCAAGAAAGGTATAAAAATGAACAAATGAATAAAAATACATAGGAAAAAATTGGAAATATGACAAAATGGAACAACTGTACATTAACGGATACAAAGGTGAGCGCAGGCAATACACCATTCAGCGTTAGCTCGATCTGTACGTCCCATTAAAGCAGTATAAGCTGTTCTCACTGTCGACTGATTTCTAGCAGTCTTGTCTTCTTCCGTTCTTCCCCCTGTACCGATTAAAGAAACCGATGATCCATAAAAACATCAACTCCAGTCAACACCTGACTCTCAATACTTGTGTTCTCAAGTAATCTACGTAATTCGAACTGATGCGAATGAAAAACAGTAACAAACACTCGACGCATACGCATATGCAACTGCCATTAAAATCCACCGGCCGTTGAAGTCCCACAAGAAATCTTCTAGCCCAGCATCCAAACCATCACGAACCTAAAATTAAAAGCTTATCATCCCCCTGCCACTTCCTTTCCGTCTAACCACCATCCCTTAATCGGTAAACGATGGTCACTCACTTAATTACTGCCAAAAATCCAGCTACATTCATGTATTCACCGCTCAAATTTATGCCCGCGAACCTCGAATCGTTGTTCAGCGCTCCACAGTGATGTTTTATCCACAGTCTACTCAATCTTCACGATAAGTGCCAACTGCATGCACCCCATGTTCGGTCCCGGTTTGTTCTGGACCGACGACTCCTTCAGTGGACTCCTCCTTCGCGACTTCCGCACTCTTGCTCATAGGCTGCTTCCGGAGACGTTGGGTACCGCTGGGACCCGGCTCACCTGCATCCGCATTATCGGTCACACTTTCTGGGCGAGAGGACGGCTCAGAGTCCGGCTTCGATCGGATGTGCACGACCGGGGCACGAAGTCCTCGTGTGGACGGATGGGGCCGAACAGGGAAACTAATCCTGCAATCATAACAAAGAGTTACAAGGTTTGGCATGCGTCGTAAACAAAAACACCTATACATAACAATCGCCTTGGTATGACACATAAATCCAATAAAACCCGATTATTGTTCAGCAACTGGCCAATAACTGGCCTGGTATATCCCTCTCCAATATTCATAAATGCTCACATCTTAGAACACTCAAAAAAATCACTTTATCTTCATAGTCGCCGTTACTTCTGACAAAAAAGGTCAAGGCAGATATATAGTTATATGCGCAAAAAACAAAGCTTAGTGCAACGTCCAGTATTTAACCGTTTAAAATAACCCAACATTTTTCTTTTGCATTCCACGTGGATCCCTGCCCAAATAGTCATATATGCGATTTCGTTTCCAAGTCAGATGAAAAGATATCTTTAGCATATCATAATGGCACACAGTGGCTCTCCAGAGCCACAAGATCGTGAAAACAATCCTTGCGTTGAGCTGTCCCCTTTCCCTCTTATCATCATACATCAGTTTCACCCCCTCCCCCCCTACACCAAAAAACAAACAACAACAACGAGAGCGCAACATGGTCACATTTTCGAGACCGGTCTCAAATAAACGAAAACAGAATGGCATACCTTCCCTTGTTGACTGCTTTTGCTATAACTACGGTCGGCGCCTTCTTAGGAGTTCCACCTGCAGTAAGGAAGAAATAGCTGACACGGCACGTAGTCATAAAACATCTATGTAAACTCGGCAATGTTCAATCTACATATGCATATGCAGCATAAGGCAAACGAATGAAATGAGTTCCTTCCTATAATTAACAAAATAACACTCAATTTGGAGGTCACCAAAATAGTTTAAAAATAAAAGCGGTCACCGCGTCACTTAAACTTGAAATTTTCCTTACTGTCCCATTTAGTGGTTATCGTAGCGAAAAGTGTGGCCAAGGTGCGCGTTATGAGACACACACTCCTTTGAAAGAAATGCGTTCAAGAACCCATGCTTCTTGAGATTTCACTATGCAGTTATTGGCTTTCACTTACCGCAACTCCTATTTATGCGCTTAGTCATCCATAGGATCCTAAATGTGTAGAATGGTGCCAACTAGCGATGTGATCGTACCAAGTATTCGACTACACTGTTCCAAGACATAGTATCGTGCAGCACTGATACTAGAACGAAATCTGGATGCACAATGCAGCATTAACGCTATGAAAAGTAAAACAGTGACATCGCTGGCCTGAATTGCACAGCATTCTCAACAAGTACAAGCCTAATTTTTTCAACCATGCTTTTGTTTCCAGCACATGTATTTCAGATAAAGGGCCAAGCCAGCAACAAAGTAACAAAGGAGAGAAGAAAACGTAGCCGATTTCGGCCATGTAATTTACATTGTATGAGCAGTAATTTCAAAAAACACTACGTCGTCGCCGGTCGGTGAGTCAGAAAAGGAGGGGCGCGTGAGAAAAGAGAGCAGAATGAGTGGCTTTAAGAACAACAGTAAATGGAGCTTCTGATAAGTTCTGCTCCTAGAAATCAACAGCTTTCTAGGAGTAGAAGTTATTCTACTCAGGTGACTGGCCTCTGCACCCCTTTCTTCTCATGACTTCCTGACTTACGGCACGCAACATCTAGGGCCTCTCTTCTCTTTTCTTCGTTTTTCTTTTTCACTGCTTTCGTACTATTTTCTATTTTTCTTCGTGATAGCTGCTACCCCAACTCATAATCGAACTACAACTTGTGGCTACCATTGGTTAGCCGGCAAGCAAGCACCCATGGTATGCAGACGATACCCAGCTGATGCTATGTAATCGTCTGAACCATGCATGCGCACAGAAGCCAGGTTCAATATTTTCCTCTTATGTTAATCTTGTTTCACTCAGCCACTCCTGAATACAAAAGAAGAACAAAGGAAGGGAAAGTTCACCTGCAGCAGCACTGCTGTGCTTGACGGCCATGGTCCGTGGGGTACTGAGCCGCGTAAACAGGGCCTCACGCTCGGCCTCCGTCAAACGCGCCGATGAGCGACGATGGTAAGCCGGCCGTGGTCCGGCATCAGCCCGACGTGCCTCCGAAGCACGTCCACGATTCAGGCCGCATGCTGTCCCTGCTGTTCTTGGCTGGGAATGCTTTTCAGCAGCCCCAAGTGATTGTTTTGATGCGACACCCTGAATTCAGCCACTCAATGATCATATTGACTAGTGCTGCATAAGAAATAAGTTTTAGTGAAGAAACACCCACAGTAAGCAAAATGCACAAGGGGGCAGGTTGGGCAGGGACCGAGTGAAGGACGAATCTTCCATTCTTGCACGACAGTATCGCTAAAGAGGCAGAAGAATTTCATCAAAGGCTTGCTGGAGGGCAAGGACTGATGCAACATGGGAAGAGTGGTCCCACAATAAGATACGATAAGGTTCTGGCGCTGTATAAAAACAACACGTTCAAGGAAGCCCTTTTAACAGACAACCGCTGTGATGTCATCAAAGCTACCAAATAAAATAACCTATGTGACGGAGCACGATTTATTAATTTTAACATGTTCGGCTTCAACCTTAATGCAGCAAGCAAATATTTCGACAATAGTTAGTATTCTTTTATATTTTCCACTATTAACACTTGAACTATTGATACCATTATCAATTCAAAAAACGATCTAATCGAATGAATCCTTAACCAAAGCCTCCCGAGAACTGGCAGTTAGCCAAAATCAAGCTCCCTATTTATTTTGTTGCTTTGTTTATTTTCTAAATTCTATTTTGAGACACATCTCAATACCCTGTTTTCGGATTTCTGAGTGTTCTTCTCGTTTTTTTTCTTTCGCAAACAAACGCATTATTATTGAATTATTTTTTATTATTACTACTATTACTATTATTATGAATATCCTTCTTATGATATCTTGGATGGAAGTGGTAAACGTGGATGCCGAAATCGTCTCAGTCAGACTACTTGCGGTGCGAAGGTAGCATTCCCAGATGGTGTTTCACCCCGTACGTGTGATTCAGCTCATTGCAAGTGCGCTGCTTTCACTACTTTCATCAGATGAGCGATGCCAAAAAAAATTTAAAAAAAAAAAACTTGTTTTAATGGTAGTAAAACAAAAAATTTCGAGTTTAGACTGAAAACTTACCACCAATGACGGTGTTTGATTTTTTGACGATGGGAGAGGCAGACGTGTCGCTGATTGTGGAAGACGAGACTTCTCTGGCGCCTTCGCTGTAAAAAGTCTTCCAAAAACGGCGCACAAAAAAGGAACAAACACAGTCATTCCCTTGGTCCTTTTGTGCACACACATCATGGAAGCTTTCGCTGAATGGACAAGAAATAAGATCGAAAACTACAACAAGTAGGGCGAACAACTTTCAGCCTATGCTAGCCCGAAGATCGTAATGTGCAACTAGGCTTTCAGTATGCTATAACAGTATTCGCACTTACAAGCATCTTCAGGAATACCACAGCGATGATCAAGAACTGAAACCAATCTTGTGCGCTTCACTGGGAGATCAGACCGATCAGACCCTTGCGAGAATCGCGCCACTATGACCATACCTTAACGTAAAGGTTATCAGTTTTTCTTATCTCCAGCTGTTCTAAAGAATGGTATCCGTTGGATTATTAATGAATTTCACTTTACTTGCTATGTATCACATCAATACTTTTCAAAACCCTGAGCAAATTTGCTGCTTTTACCTCCCTCTGATATGATAAATATTCCAAACTTGATAAATATGAGAGAAATAGACAGAGCATGTACGAACTCGAGCAAAGTTGCTATAGCGAAAAGTGAGGTAACAAAACTTACGTTGCTGAGCATGATGCTGCTCGATGTTAGCCTCACGCTCAAGAGATTCACCACCACGCTCACGACGCGTCACAGACTCACGAAAACGACGCTCAGAAACCACAGCTGATAAACCCTTCGCTAAAAAAGCAATTTTATTTCAATTCATACCCCGCCTACGAGCTCCTCAAATTTCAGGATGAAAATCTATTTAGGGCTGACAAAACTGTCCCACGCCAAAGAAAAAGTGCTGCTTTTTTTTTGTTTTGGATTTATCAATTCTCGAAGGAGGTGATCGTAAAAAATATGGGAGCTAGTGCTGTCTTGTTACCAGCGCAAATCCAGATTCTTTCAATGCATTTCCCACGTCAGGCTTAACAGCGCTAAAAAAGCTACGGCCTTACCAATAAGCCCCTCCCCCCTCTTCGCAAAATCGAGGTACACTGAAACTTTCAAATCCGTGGGCCAAAAGTAAAACCTGAAATAGGCTTTGTTTTAAAAATTCTGAATCGTGAGGAAGGCATCTTGCACGATAATGTGCGTATTTCGCATGGTATCCAACCTTGCACTACGCAATCCCATATTTGAGCCCAAATAGTACCAACTGCTAAAAATGTGTCACTGAAATAGCGCCAAAAAAGTAAAGTTCCAGGCATACATGAATCAGCTGGCATCTTCTGCAGACGGATTGGACCCTTCTGACCAACGACTGCGCGACGCGTCCGCTCACGCGCAACATGTCCGCCATCAACAGCTGCTGCTGCTTCTGCATTACCAGCGACTTTCACATTGCCTGCCGGCCCTTCAACCCGAGGAGGACGCACATCGACCGCGGATGGCCCACCTTGTGTGGCAAAAGCCTGAAGGTAGACAAGCTAAGCCTCACTGTGCTCTCAATTGATAGCCGAAGGTAACTGCAATCTCATTTTGCCAACAGTTATACATATACTGCATTTAGTTTTGCTGTGCTTCATAGTTTTGAATTGGACCATGAGACGGGACAGCAAAGCACCTAAGTGACGATTTTATTCACCTAGCTCTAATCAGCACCGGTAACAATATGGGAGCTTGCCAGTTTGAGGAACTGAATTCATTAGCTATTTGTGTTTGGGTTACTGACACTGCGCACTGCCACAAGCTTTTATCGAGATTATACAAAAAAGATAACGGTAAACAAAACAACTTCGTCTTCGTACCTGCGCCGGCTTCGATGAAATGGCTGTACCCAACCGACGTTGTCGATTGTCTGAGTAGGTCTGTGATCCCTCTCGTCTCTTTTCTGACTGGGCTTTATCGACGTTTGAAACAGGAGTGATGACCCTGAAAATGACCATCAATCTGTCAGTTATGTTCCAACTTAAGATTTCGTCGGGAAGGTTGCCATCTCTAGGAAGTTATAATCTAGCCATAAACGCAAGAGAGGCTACAGCCATAAACGATCGACCCTACCACTCCATACAAACAGCAGAAATGTTCGACTAAACTTCCGCCAGAACGCACAGCATGCATCCCGAGAATTCACTTCAAAACAATTATAGCACTGAATGATCAGGTGACGTGAAGGAACCAAAACATATACGAAAACTGCGAAAAAAAGGAAGCTTACCGTTTGTCAATTTTGGTTCGAGCCCTTGTCTCAGGCCCATGGTAAAGGGCGGGATCAGCCCTCTGCAAACGTCGCTGTGTGGCTCCGCCTGTTGTTACGCCCACCATCCGTTGTGCGACTCTCACTTTCGCCGGCCCGTTATTCTTGTTTAAATCTGATTTCGCGTACGTATCACCACTTGCATGGCGTATGCGACAGCTGGGCACTTGAGGCAACGGCGCTGGGGCCGAACGGCGAACTGCTGCAGGGCGTCTGACTTCTGCAGAAACGTTATTCGAAGACTCTACGAAATTCCTCCATTAATTTACGAACGGAACGAAGAGGTGGCGGATGGGAACGAGTTAGAAGTGACTGCCGGTGACAGCAAACTGGGAAATCCACAAAACTTCAAAGTTTAAGAGAACATAATGTGGACAAAGCAGCGCATGAAAATTAATGGGACAACAGTCGAACACATCATGAATAAAGTGGCACTCTCTCCCATACCTCTTGTACCTCTCGTACTACAAATGCAACAAATCTTACTTTACAAAAAAATGTTGTTTTTGACCCCCCCCCCCCCCATATGTCTCTTCTTTCTAAATGATAAAGGTAAGATATCGCAGCCATTTCAATAGCAACCCTGTGAATGCCATTCAAAAATACAAAGCAACAAGTTATAAAAGCTACAAGTTTACGTTGGCCTTGTTACTATTCGTATCAGAGAACCCACCATCGTCATCAAAAAAGTCTCAAAATTAACATCTGCTAGCTTGCTGCAATCAACACTTGCACTGCAAGATTCAAACGTCCCGCAGTAAGCTTCACCCGAGCGAGCGCGTACATATTCATGCAGATCATAGTTGCTAGAAAAGATAAGCACCGATGACAATTGATAGCGCTAGTCGATAAGCATTAGATTATAATAAAGCCAGCATGTATGTGGACATGCAAACCACTCTTCGAACAGTAACTTTCTCAAAAAAGGAGTGGAGGTTTACTTAACAGTAATTACTGAGTCCATACACTACGCCATCTCTCCTCTCCCTCTTCTTCGCTCTTCGCCCACCGCGATAGCTTTAAACTGCTGCCCCGTACGATGCCAAACTCCCTCAGCCATCTCAGTCATGAATCTATTTAAAAAATTACGGTGAAAAAATTGTTCTTCGAGGATGACTCTTGCGATCAAGCATAAATGATTACCTCAAAACGTGATTCGCATGAAACTTGCGATCCCTTTACTCACCGCCTCAGAAACTCTCCCACCCTTTCAGGTTTATCCGAACTTCCCCTTGCATTATTCGATTACAAGTAAAAATAGCACAAGACAGCGAGACTTTAAAGAATGGTAGATGAAAACGATCACCATTATTAGCTGACGGTATCTTTAATTTGCCTTTTGGCGGGTCGGTGCTAGCCGCCCTTTGCTTCACGGAATGTTGGTTGGCCACCTGAGCAGCGCCCGCCGTTTCGACGCTCGCGGCCCTTCGTCTTGGCTGTGGCTGACGAAACATGGCCAGCTTTCTGATGCCAAACATGCTATCGTCTGAAAATAAATCTCACGATGCGTTGGTTCCAATGCTACATTATGATACACGAACATACCTACTCCTTTGCCCTCCCTCCTTCCCTCCCCTCGCGAAAAAACCCACTCAAATTTTATAGCCTACAAGAAAAATGCATTTTAGGACTACCCTGTTTTCGGTCTCAGATCGCTAATAGTTCATTAAAGGCTTCATCCAATTCGCATATCACCTATATATATGTACATATACATACATATATATATACATATGTATATGTATATGTATATATATATTTATACACATATATGTGTACATGTACATATATGTATACATAAATTCTTCACCTTTTATGCCTGTGGAAGGTGAAGAATTCTCTTCCATGATGGGAGATAACAACTTTGAGTTCAAGCCACGAACTTTGCAAAAAAAAAGACTCAATCACTCACGGGGCTTGTTTTCAAATTTCGAATCTCGTATCGCTTGGTTTAAGCCACAAAAATTCACTCATCTATGTTAACGAAAATCGTTTTGGCTAGGTTTTATTCCGGGCAATGAACAACAGTCCTCAATAAATCAATCACTAATGCTAGTTTTAAAATATGCATACTTACCGCTATCGTCATTGCCTTCTTTGCTGGTCGGCTCATTCTCCTTGTTAGCTCCTGAGACTTCCTGTTTCTTATCGACCTTTGCGGAGGCATTTTGTCCATAAGGGTTATGAGGTGAGATGCCGCCTACCAAAACACCGCTAATGTCCTTAAATTATAGTAGCTTAGAGCTACAAATAAAGCCCGTATTCTTTCATTGAGCCCATTGATTGCTATACTGCACTACGATGGTGAAGAAAGTGAGACCACATACTGAAGTCAAACGAGAGCCATAAAACCGCAGATTCACAATCTCCGAATCTCGAAAGCGGTTGCGACCTAGAAAATTTCTGTGATACAACTCTTAGGTGAATGACAGCAATCTGTGTCGCATGCTTCAGAACCCTGTGCAGCGAAATGCTGGACTATTTTTTTGGGAGGCAACGATGGCCATATGTGAGAAGCTAATACCCCTCAGCTAATAATAAACGTACAAAAAAAGCATCGCCGAGCGTGTTGTTGGCGTTCATCGACGGTTCACCTTGGCCAAGTCGACGCAGGTCAGCGAATTTGGGCACACTCGGGATATCGTATACATCGTCCGAAGTGAGCATTGTTCAGCTGCCTGCAAAAATAACCGATGAAATCGTCACACTAACAACAATTACGCGCATCGTTCAACGCCGATGTCTTCAGAGAGCTAAATCGATGATGAAAGAGAGGAATGAAGGGCCATTGTTGGCTTCCTTCGG
Source organism: Toxocara canis (assembly GCA_000803305.1). Taxonomy (NCBI): domain Eukaryota; kingdom Metazoa; phylum Nematoda; class Chromadorea; order Rhabditida; family Toxocaridae; genus Toxocara; species Toxocara canis. The sequence goes on from JPKZ01002212.1 coordinate 28,813, forward strand.
ACAAAATTACCAGAACGCAAAATAAAATACTTTCTTCTGCTAACCTGAAATGTCCGAGTAAATGAGCAAGTAAGTAGTTCAGGCGCTTTCCTGGATCAAATACTTCACAACTGAACGTTTCGGCAATTGAAATTTGATTCTTGTGCTTATCGACTCTCTCCCAAGAAAAGAATCGAACAAAACGCTACGCTACTAGGCCATCAATGAATCAAAGGCGGCAAGCTATCTATGTCGTCTGAGAGACAGCAAAAGAAAAAAAAGACGGTTGACATAGGTTAAAAGAAGCTTTTGAAGCATCGACGTCGACAATCGACAGCGTACAACGGATCAAAAGAAATGATAGAAGAACAACAATAAAGGAGCAACTAACATAATTTCGATCTCACTAAAACCACACCAAAATCTTAACAGACCAAACAATCGTTACATGAAATCAGAACGCCTTTTGTTTATCAGTTTCGTAAGAAAGTTCTGTTAAATAAAAAATTCAATAAAAACATAGCTACCAAATTGCACTTTTCAAAAGATATTCAACAGTTACTTAGCTGAAACTGAACCTGGAATAAATTTTTACTTCTAATGTTACAATTCCCCATACTCCACATAGGAAAAATTTTCCAAACGGCTAAATTCCACTTACGTATTAAATGAGTTTAGAGAAACGAGCTGAAGTGGATCTTAAAGGGCAATAAGTTTATAAAGGCAGGACAATAAAACTATGAAAACGGGGAGGCAACGATGGCCATATGTGAGAAGCTAATACCCCTCAGCTAATAATAAACGTACAAAAAAAGCATCGCCGAGCGTGTTGTTGGCGTTCATCGACGGTTCACCTTGGCCAAGTCGACGCAGGTCAGCGAATTTGGGCACACTCGGGATATCGTATACATCGTCCGAAGTGAGCATTGTTCAGCTGCCTGCAAAAATAACCGATGAAATCGTCACACTAACAACAATTACGCGCATCGTTCAACGCCGATGTCTTCAGAGAGCTAAATCGATGATGAAAGAGAGGAATGAAGGGCCATTGTTGGCTTCCTTCGGACAAAATTACCAGAACGCAAAATAAAATACTTTCTTCTGCTAACCTGAAATGTCCGAGTAAATGAGCAAGTAAGTAGTTCAGGCGCTTTCCTGGATCAAATACTTCACAACTGAACGTTTCGGCAATTGAAATTTGATTCTTGTGCTTATCGACTCTCTCCCAAGAAAAGAATCGAACAAAACGCTACGCTACTAGGCCATCAATGAATCAAAGGCGGCAAGCTATCTATGTCGTCTGAGAGACAGCAAAAGAAAAAAAAGACGGTTGACATAGGTTAAAAGAAGCTTTTGAAGCATCGACGTCGACAATCGACAGCGTACAACGGATCAAAAGAAATGATAGAAGAACAACAATAAAGGAGCAACTAACATAATTTCGATCTCACTAAAACCACACCAAAATCTTAACAGACCAAACAATCGTTACATGAAATCAGAACGCCTTTTGTTTATCAGTTTCGTAAGAAAGTTCTGTTAAATAAAAAATTCAATAAAAACATAGCTACCAAATTGCACTTTTCAAAAGATATTCAACAGTTACTTAGCTGAAACTGAACCTGGAATAAATTTTTACTTCTAATGTTACAATTCCCCATACTCCACATAGGAAAAATTTTCCAAACGGCTAAATTCCACTTACGTATTAAATGAGTTTAGAGAAACGAGCTGAAGTGGATCTTAAAGGGCAATAAGTTTATAAAGGCAGGACAATAAAACTATGAAAACGGGATAAAAACGCTAAAGTAACAATTTGAAGCCTCCAACAATCGGATCCAAACTTCCGTGGATATTTTATCGCGCAAAAAAACTGAAAGGACTGGGTGCAAGTGCAGCTCAAGAGCTAAAAAAGATTAACTTTTCATACATACAGCATTCTTATCAATAGCAACTTTCCAAACAATAATTCCGTACCCTATTAAAACGATAAACTTATACACCAAGATGTTTTCATAGCCATGGATCAGATCCTCCCCCCCGAATTTTACTCTCGCTTTAAAACAACTTGACAACAATCTTCAAACCTAGCCAACCCTCGTCACATCCACTTCTCTGGCTTGATGCAAGCATAATGACCCACATTACTAACACCCGCCTCAAACCCACCTACCTTCCAAGTTGCTGGCAACAAGAATGACCCACAACGCTGTTTCTAAACATTTGAATTGCATGCAGTTTTAAGACCGTTTCAAATTTAAACGCAAATTTCCCGCTATCAGAGTTCGGCGCGAAATCGAAATTTTAAATTTTTGAATACAGTGCTTCAATCGGTAGATTATTCACTGCACGTATATATGTGCAATCCATTTGAACATTTGCCCGTGCAACTGCGTTTATGTGGGTGATGTTTTGTTATATCTTAGTGCGGCGTGCAGTTCTCTTCATTCATGTGGATAAAGACTATTCTTCATCTAATGATCTCCCATGAAAGCCTTTTACAAAGTTTGCATCACGCTCGAGGTTTCACCCTCTGCAAATCGAAAGGAAGACAACGAGTCGAACTGATGTGCTTAACTCTTTCGCTTTTCGTGTTGTACCTATCTGGAACTCCTTCCCATGTGATGTCGTTATGGCTGGTAATTTGTCTTGTTTTAAGCGACGCTTGGAGCAGTGTGATCTAACGACAATACCTGTTGCTTGCCGGGTGTAATTCATTATCGACTGTTATTATGCATTCCTACATGCCCATTGCTTATGATCTCTTGTTTTTCTTACTCTCATCAATGTCTATGGGTATTTAAACGCATGGTTAATTGCAGTATTTATACTTATGAATATATTATAGCTTTCGTGTATACTTTTTTCTGGAGGCGTTGTTACATGCTTTCTTTATTGTAAATAAAGATTCTCTCTCTCTCTCCCATAGGAGACCATTAGATGAACGATAGTATTTATCCACATTGCTTTAGATGATGTCTACGCCAACGTCTTGTCGCGTCGAAACGGACAACAACTCGGGTCGCCGTGGCAGAACGTCGGGAAGGTTTGTGCGTTTCTTAACCATTCGCTCGTTCTTTTCATAACAGAAGTGCGATACTGGGCAGATTGCGCACTTTTGGGTGTTGCTAAGTTTTGCGATTGCTCGTCGTGAATCCCACCCAAAATAGTGATTGTTCGATACAATCGGCCAAAAAGGAAGTTAGCATCTGTGTATGAACATAACATCTAACTGCGTCGAATAGTTATTTAAAGTATTGGAGAAATTTTGAGCAAACCTAAGTTTGTAAGAAGCGAGAAAGCGGGTATCGCAACTTTTAAACGAATCGCTGTAAGTAGAAACGTTCGACTTAAAAGACGATAAATTCTAATTTCAGCGATGTGTTTAGCATCATACGTGCGGGTGATAGCTTTTAGCTTGCTTTCACATAATGTTGCTGCACATTTCGTTGACGATAGTGCACGATTTTAAGGATTTATGATCATTAAATCGACGGTCACTTTCGAATCACACTATGACTGCATAAACAGTTCTTGCATGGCCTTTCTGAACTGCTTAAGGACGAAAAGGAAACCTTTGTTTGACGTTATTGTCTTGTCTAGTAAAGTTATCATAGTCCCAGTTGTTCGAAAAGGTTGGAAAACCGTTTTCGCGCTTTGTCGATACTTTTTATGGCAATGACAAGTACGCTTATTTATGTAGGATAATAGCTGACAAGTACTTTTTTAAGCTTAAAGTTGTCGATTATATTCTATCCATCGTTTAGGTTCACCGGAAGATCTCGCAGTGAGCAGCGCAAACCAGCTGTGCCTAAAATTGAGCGCCTTCGTCAATCCACGTCCACATCACGAGGACCAGATACAGCAAAATGTAACATTCAAGTTAGTTATTTTATTTATATAGTTAATTCATTTTGACTTGTTCTGCTAGTGTAGATTTAACACTAGCTCGTGTCCGATCTTTCGACATTAGCTGCTGTTGAAGTTAAAAGAGATTGTTAAGCACAAAAACTAATCGTCGAAATTGGTGGTACTTGAGAGTCTGTTCGTATGGAGCTGGGCTGATTTGTGCTGGAAATGTATGTATGAAACCGTTAATGAGTGGTCAAGTTGTGTGGTGTACGTGTTCTTAGTGATAATTTATATGATCATCAGGACGTATGCGAAAGTGCTGTGTGGTTGTTGTGATGCTGTAATGATAAAAAACAATTTAGGTGGCATTGCGTGTGCGACCGTTTAATGAGCACGAAAGCAAGCAAGAAGCACTGCTTATCGAAGACAACAAGGTGCATATCGTAACGGCCAATAAAAAGGTGACGATCTTTTCTTTTCGTTGGATATTTGTGCAAAAAGTCAAATGAAATTCAGTGCGGAAGAAGTCAATAATTTTAGTTTTCAACCGAATCTGAGTGGCGGCAACCGTTCGAGGCTGCCGACTGTTTCTTTCACATTGCAACATTAAAGGTTTTCCTTGAAATGTGCAAAATGTCCGTAACACAACAGATTTTACAAGTGAAGTTTTGCTATTTAGTATAAATGACCATTAACGCTTTGTTTTAGAAAAACTGATACTTATTTAGGCATTTATTTTTCTATGATATGGAATTGTTTTATCCTGAGTTTGAGAATCACTACTTCAAGGGGTAAGCTGAAATGAGAGGCCTTGTCTGCACAAAATGGGGTGCGCAAGTGCTTATGTCGTTGCACTTGAAGTCAATCTGAAACTTTTTTTGGGCATTATCCAATTGCGCGCCCCCAAATCTTGTGCAACGATCAATCTCTCAGAAGTGCTTGCCTACTGGTAAAGGTACATAACTAAGCTTAAACACGATGGTCTCGTCATACGTCTTACGAGTACGAACTTGCAGAAGTGTGTAAAACAGTGCAACAGGATGTGTGAATGTTTTCAGTGTAGCTTCGAATTTGCTCACATATTTGGGCCGGAATCGAGCCAAGAAGACGTCTACAAGAAGTTCGCGCTTCCTCTACTTGCTCACGCGATGGCTGGGATCAATGTTTGCATATTTGCGTATGGGCAAACCGGCTCAGGGAAGACATACAGGTACTCATGCGTTGTTGGAAAGGCACATTACGGCTTTTAGGCTTATCTTGAGCATTTCGTATTTATTCTAGCAAATGATAAGTGAAATGGCTCCTCTATGATTTAGTTCAGTTCTGTTTCTGAAATTTTTTGTGATCGACGAACTGTTTTCACAAACGCTCAGGGAACACTTGAATATACATCATCTGCGCACTTCATTTCTCTACGTGTTTGTGTAACGACGAGATGCTTTTTGTAAGGTGTGCCACTTAGAGTTTTTCTTATTTAAATCGTAGAGAAAGCAGGAAGCTAGTTTATTTTTCATGGAGTTTGCCCATGTTTCAGTTATCGGTTAGTTATCAGCAGTTTGTTTTCAACAGAGGGGATCAAATAGTAGTGTTCTTCGTGCTTTGGGGACCTCATCACTGAAACTGGAAGACAGAACCCAGCAAACATAAATTTTGAATTTTGAGAACTTGGGGAAGAAGTAGGAGGCGGATGGGGGGGGGGATTACATACCTATATTCTGCTCTAGCGAACCGATTATGAGAGGCAAACTCATTGTTGGTCGGGTCCTTCGGTAATTGATCAGAAGGACGGGTTTACTGCAAATACCACAATCAGAATTTCCATTCGTAAACAAATTTATTCAACCCAACTTTCCTTGCGAATTCTGTTGGAATTACGCTTTCACAAAATGCATTCTTTTATTGTTAGTATCCAATCAGAAGCGAATTTTTCCGCTTTTCTCTCGTTGCCTCTTTTGTTTAACATCTTTTTTTTGGCGGTTTAGTTGTTCGGGAATTTCTTGCACGGTTATTTAGACTCTGCCGCAATTGGTGGCTCTGGGAAGGGGGGGGGGAGTGTTTTGTGGATGAAGTAGGGCTATTCACAGCAGTGCTTTTAAATGGTGATAGTGTTATAAGGCATTGTTTTAATTTTCAGCATTGTCGGTAATCATGATAATCCGGGCCTTCTCCAGCGGTTCGGCAAGGACTTTTTCGATGCGGTCTCAGAAGTGAAGCCGGAAGAACGCCACTTGTCGATCTCGTTTTACGAAATATACCAAGAAAAGGTCAGCGTGTTTGTCGATTGGCGTAGCGTACAGTGTGCGCTTTAGACCCCAAGCGGTTGTAATATTTCAGTTCGCTAAAAGAGGTGAGAGTGAGGTGAAATTGTCTTCGCCTTCTCATCCTCCTTCCTCCCCTTCCCCCCCACCCCTCTCCCTCCAATGGGTAACGTTCTCTGTCGCTGCCCATTCTTCCCTCAGACTTTTGACTCTTAGAAGAAAAGATCATGTCACAAATGTGATAAGCGGGTCATGTCTTTTTTCCTGAAATTTTCAGTCAGCTGCAGAACTGCGCCACCTGGATGCGATCATGCTGAATTTTCGGGAGTGCGTAGTAGCTGCGAAGTGTGATCATTTTCAGCTTTTTTGTTCGGGCGAAAAGTTTTGCGGAGTTTCATTCACAGTTTATTTCGTTTAAAATGACTTAAAGCTGAGCCGTTCCAGACTTTATGAGGAGCTTAAAGAGAGAAGGGTGGGGAGCAGTGGAGGGGGGG
>JPKZ01002212.1:35483-48194 GCA_000803305.1 Toxocara canis
GACGGGCAGTAGAGGGAAGAAGGCGTTCGAGAGAAAAATGTTTTGTCGAAGAGGCGTTTTATGCGATAAAATGCCGTAATCCTCTCATTCACATCCAAAGGCTTTTGTGTCGTTTCGAACCAGCGAACCACAATCTCCCCTCCCTTACCCCGTCCCCTCCTCACCTCATTGCATGAGTGAATGAGTGTCGTGCATACCTGCAGGCATATGACTTGCTCAGTGATGCTCAAGAAGCGTTGCGAGTTCGCGGCGGTGAGGAGACGTACGTTGCCGGCCTGATAGAGGCGGATATGAGCAGTTTCAGCGATTTCGAAAAGCTTCGACGACGCGCGTGGGTGAAGCGCGCCACAGCAAGTACAGCGCTTAGTCGTCAGTCGAGCCGCTCACATGCCATCGTTCGATTGGTGTATGTGCCTTTAGTTTCATTGTTCGTTTTTAGTTTATGAGGTATAAATTCAGTGCGCAATCACTGAAGTACTATCGCAAGTCGTAGCTTGATTTCTAAATGGGTTCAAAAGCTTCAGAAAAACAGTTTGAGGATAGAAGGTGAAGAGGATAAATTCGAATCACTCAATCTTTTCAAAAGAAAGTGCATTAAGGTGACTAAAGTGCAATAAGGTGGCTTAAGGTGATTCAAATAGACAAAACTTTTGTTTTTCTTTCTCGGCACCATAGCTACAAATATCCTCTTCTCGATTTTGAACGTTCCAAATCTCTTCCTTTTTTGCATTATGATTATTGCGGACTGGGCACATGCATTTTTCATCTTTTCACCTTTGTGTTTTTTCCTCTTTCTTCGTTATTCTTTTTTCTATACCTCTGTTATTCTTTCTGTTTTCTTTCATGCTAACATGTATTAGACTGAATTTCTATCACATTTGACTGCCTTAGACATGTCTTGGGCGGATAAATGTGATAAATGCAATTAAATGCGATAAAACTTCAACTTCAGTTACCAGCGAATGGTTACCGAAAAAGCAGGTGAGCAGACGAGACCGTTTGCCGTTACCTCGCATATCTACTTTGTGGACCTGGCAGGTTCGGAACGTCTCGAATCATCCGGCTATTCCCGCTTAGAGGTATTTTGAAATAGACGATTTTATGAGGCAGTTTGATGTTGTAACTTTTTTGTGCCTTGGCGTCTCTCTGCTGATGGCATTCGCCATGCGCCAACTCACTTACGTTGTACAAAGGAAATTGCAGCTTATAAAGTTAGCCTCTAGCAGTGTCGCTCACGAAGAGAAATCATAGTACGCGAGAGAGTTGCGACCGTAGGCCGCATATAATATCATAACTGCTGTTTGAGCAAGTTAGTCAGTTGATTCGATCCAAATTCCTACGCAGGAAGTACGGTCAGTTTGGCGGAATTCTCGTGCAGGACGGTAATCATCATGTAGCTTGATCGCAGTTATGTATGGCAGTCCCTTGTTAGCAGCGTCATACTGAAACTTCTTTCTGATTGCCTTATATAGTCGGGAGACGGGAGATGGTAATGGGTCTCGACAGACAGAGTAGTGAGGGCAGGCTGATAGTTGAGTGTTCTTGATCGAGAATCTGAAATGCAACTATTTTGAAATGGCCATTTTATGACGTGCTTGTTGGAGTGCCAATCGATCTCTTTTTATTTATTTATTTCTTTATTTTTATTCATACCTATGATCGCAGGCGACTAAGTTAATCTCTCCTTGCGGTGCACTGTTGATGCCATACGGTCGGGTCATTAACGCGAAATTTTCGAACGTTTTCTTTTCAGGAGACAATAGCGATCAATGTGAGCCTGTCCGCACTTCATCGTGTTATCTTCAGCGCAGCTGAGGGAATGTTAGTTTTTTTTTTCTTTGTTTCACAACTTTTTTTCCTTTCATGTTTTCCTGTTTTTGCTTTTTCGTTTCCCCTCTATATATCTCATTCCAGATCTCATGTATCATTGTTCAGTTCTCGAAACTTTATGCGTACTCTTCGCATTTATTTCCTCCAGATAAACGCCTTTATTAATTTCGTCATTATTACACGTGGCATCATCATGAAGGTGAGTTGTTTATTTTATTTTCAGGTTCTTCGTAGTGCTACTAGATAAGAACGACGAGAGTAACATCTTAGTCCGTCACTCGTTCAGCTCAGTAAGGCTGGAATTCGTTGAAAGTAATTTTGAGAGGTCAGTGATTAATTGTTTCTTTTAAGTTTTTACTCCAATGCTATGAATAAAGCCGCCAAGATCTGTGGAGTTCTTACTCTTTAGAAGAATTCTGTAGAGGGGAGGAACATTTTTTTTTTGGGGAGGGGGAGGGGGGGAAAAAGAAGTGAGGCCTAATTTTTTGCCTTTTCAATGTAGCCGATGTGCGATATGAAAGAGAAAGGAGTTTATCTTCACCAATATGCAATTCCGTTCGTTTTTTGCAATTGGTTTTGCACGATCTTTTCAATTATTCTTTCTTCACTTTGTTTAATTATTTTCGGATCTATTTTCTTTATTTTACTGATTTTTGTTATTTTTTTTACCACGTTTAGTTGCGTCGCTGATTTTGATGCTTCGATATTGCGTTTGTGTATGATGAGTTGTTTCGTTTCGAATTTTTTTTTTGCTTCAAGATCTGAGGGCGGAAAATGAAGAACTAAAAGAACGATTAACGGCAGTAGAAGCCATTATGCCAACCGCTTTCATTCGTCCGGAAGCTCCCAGTGTAATCGAACTGCAGCGTGACCCAGCGCTTAACACTTGGATGTTTCGTTTCGAATTTTTTTTTTTGCTTCAAGATCTGAGGGCGGAAAATGAAGAGCTAAAAGAACGATTAACGGCAGTAGAAGCCATTATGCCAACCGCTTTCATTCGTCCGGAAGCTCCCAGTGTAATCGAACTGCAGCGTGACCCAGCGCTTAACACTTGGACGCCGCTTGCAAGAGAGCTCGCTTTTTCGCCATTCGGTGTTGGTGAGCCTTTATATGAGTGCAGCTTTAAGCATTGATAACATTTTTTTGTGCTGGAAGTAGTTAATTTTCAACTGGGACGGGTTGATAAAGATGAGCGTACCTCGCTTCCTACTTCAGTACTGTATGAAGAACTGAAGGTTGCAAACGTTCTCGGTGACATTGAAATATCGTTCATCCCTTCCACCCGTTGTGCATTAGCTGACCAACGCCAAGGTTTTCAGCATTTATAAATTTCTTCTTCAATTATATCACTGTGTGCATCGACGTTGTTGTAAATTGTTTATTCTTATCTCCGACAGATTCTTGATTAAAAAGCCAGATGAACGTATGTTTTCTTCGGATCTATTTTCTTTATTTTACTGATTTTTGTTATTTTTTTTTTTAAATTTATCTGAACGTTTATGAAACACATCACTAATTGTTTAATTAACGATCTTCTTCATCAGTTTTAAAAGCGTAATTGTGCCACAGTTTTTGGTGGTTACTGAACTAGACTGAGTGGCAGGAAGGAAACCTTGGTCTAAGAAGAGAGTGCAAAAGCGAGTTTATATTCGCCGTTGCAAGGCAGTAGCGTCCACTCATGTTCCCATTTTTTACATACTTATTACGATAAGCTGTTTGCTGCATATATTCTCCACGTGATTTCGTTTCGCTTCGGAATAATTTTCTACTAAAATGATCGCAACGAGTGGGAATCAAGTACTTCTATGACCAAAAGTAGAAAGTATGTCACGGGTGGTAGTTTAACTTGTAAAATTCAAATTTCTGGATGGTGAAGCCATCTAAGTAAGTATTTGTAAAAGAGGCCACCGAACAATCTGGCTTGCATGGTTTGCTTACTATATCATCTTCGATGGATTCGTTCGTCATCAGAAGTCTCCTTTATAGACTAAAGAGGAATATTGTCCAGATAAACTTCAGTGTTCCCTGGAGTCCATAAAGTAAATGTTTTGGTTCTCCGATGAGCATCTTTTCTCGGAAGCGGGCTTTCCAGCCTCCGGAAAGGAGTTAATTCCGTCCGAATTTGTGCGAACACGAGGTAATGAAAAGGGTATGTCTCTAGGGTGCGTAGAGAGCTTGCCGCCGACAAAAAAGCAGATGTAGAGCGCGAGAAGATCCAAGTGATCAACGAAATCGATGAAGAGCTCAAAATGCGCCAGGAAGAACTCTACGAAGGTGAACGCGAAATCCGCACAAAACAAGGAGCCCATCAGGTCAAGTAGTCCTAATTTTTATTCCTTAAAAACTCGTTTACTTGATTGTTGTTTGGCAGTTCCAAGAAGTGAACAAATTTTTGGCAAGATTTAACCCCGCCTATGCAATGCTCTAACGCTAGAGCGGCGGTGTTTCTGTTACACTATTTTTTGATTGCACAGTGACGACGCTCTTGTATTAGAATGCCTTCCTCACAACAAGCCCTAACTTTGTGGACGAATGCACATAGGAGAGCAGAAGCGCATGCAGAGTTTTATTTTGAGTATTATTTTCTGGTAAGCATGAGCAAAGCGCCCAGGACCGAATGGTTTCCTCCATCTGATCCCATCAGTCTTCTGTACGTTCCCCTTTTTGAACGCGTCGAGGTAGCAGTATATCAGTAGTCTTTTAAAAAACGATTTTTATCATTCAGTAATGTTGAGAGGCTTGTTTCCGCACTAAGCCCAATGAAGTGGGAACCGAGTGTGGATATCTGTTGCGTCATGTAATTACTGTTTAGCGGAATTGCTTTTTATTTATTCTTTATTTTTCACCCTTTAGATCATTAGCGCGAGAAGCGACTGGTTTTAATATGTGCGCATTTCATTTGATTGTCTTGATCTTTTAGAATTTATTTATATGTTAATTTAGACTTCGCAACGTCCTAAGGCGTTGCAGCATTCGTTCAGCGTTGAGCGGTTTAAAGGCATTAAAGTGGATATGCATATTTCTGGTCTGAGTTGCTGTTCAGCGATTTTTAGTGATCGTGAACAATTCTAACTATTGTGCAATATAAGCGCATATTGTTTTAGGAAAAACAAATGGCAAGGCTTTCGCAATTGTACACTGAACTACAGAATCTGCAGGCGTTACGCGAATCGTTCGTGACGAATGCAGATCGGTGGGAGTTTTTCGTTTCGTTGTTTTTACGTACTTTTCAAAATTTGCGTTTTATATTCTGCAAAAGTAAGCTATGACGATTTCATGCCTATCATGCATACGCATGTGCCAGTTGTGTTCCTCTGATTGATAACATGAGATTGATGGTCAGTCAAGATAATATTAGAAAATCTATTTCATGTAATCGAACACTTTAAGCTAAAAGTTCAATTTCGGAAGCTGAGATCATTTTTTAAATTTGATAGGCCTGCCGCAGGAAATTTCTGATGAAAGGACGTGTGCTTATGGCTTTTTTAGTGTTTTTTAGTAATTGTGTTTAAGTATTTTCGAAGAAGCTTCATTCGAAGCGTCGTCTTCACCCGAAAAAGATCGGCTAATGGGTCTCAAGAGTGAAGTCGATCGAGCGAACTTCATCCTTCATCGCTTCCAAAAAGAAAATATTGTGAGTGACAAATAATGTCTCAAGATGGTTAATGCTTTCTATTGGTAATTTTTTCATGTGCGCATTATGCTTCGTCCATTCGCTGTCCGTCTTTATCGTAGCGCTCTAATGAATTCGATCCTGAAAATATTCAGAAATCCATCCTCGTGTTTCATATTGTGGAGTTCATTCTTCCATCCGGTTACTATCCAGAAGCGATGCAGCACCGCCCTTGTTTAGCAGTCCAGAGTAGGCTGCGCGAAAGTTACCGTGCTTTTTGCTCCTTCCTTCCCCGGTCGCTGTATTGGTGCAAAAGTTCCAAAAGAAGCATAGGATCTGTCTGTAAAGGAGGCCTTAAATTGGATATCATTGGTTGCAGTCGTTGTGCAATGGTCGGTGAGGTGGATGAAGGGAATATAGTTGCGAAATGCCTAATCGTTTTACGTATATGACTTCAGCGAGCATTTGGTTTTATGGTTAAGTAGTGAAGCCCGCTTATGTTGAATAACTAAAAAGTATTGTCTTGAATCACTTCATTTCACCAATAGCTTCCTCAGTTTTGTAAGCTTTAATAGTGTCAATAGCTTCCTCAGTTTTATAAGCTTTAATAGTGTCTAACTGATGTCATAGTGCTTTTATTTATTAATACCCTTATTCCATAATAATTAGTTAATTAGTTGTGAGTATCGTCTGCTCGTTTGCAAAGTTTGTAAAGAATCTGTAAAACCTGTTGCTAATAGCAGCGAATTTAAGTTTAATTGAGTTTCTTTGTAACTGAAAGCTACATTATTTTCAACGATGCCGATCGTAGCGGTTCGTTTCTTTTTTTGCAGTACAACTTCAAGCTGAAGATTGTCGAGTTGAACGGAGCATCGAAACCATGCGTACGATTCACGGACAGAAGAATTAGTAAGTTTCAATGAGAACCTTTTATCAACATCACATCTTGCCTGTTTTGTTATTAGTGTTTGAACCACTTCGTCCTGCCATCTTTTATGTTCCTGACAATAGCATTTCCATTGATTTACATTGCGTTAATTCGCCAATTTTTTTGGATTCTCAAATTGTATTTGTTAATACACATCCAACTGTATGATATTAGAATACTAAATGTTTACAGAGATGTATGGTGATTTATCACCGACCGAGTTCGCTGCGCTCGCCGAAAAGCTCGTCGAGTTGAATGTAGCGTGCACGGTTGTAACAGAAGAGGAGAAGCGACAGATGGGGGAACTGTTGTTCAGAAGGTGTCGCGAAATTCCGATTCTTGTCAAAATGGGTGGTGGTCGACCATCAACAATTATGCAAACAGCTATGTGAGTTAGTTTGTTTTTTTTTTTCGTGATAAGATAGGCGACTGGTAGTGATCACGTAGGAGCTGCCGACAGTCATTCCTTTATATTGCGTCGACGGCACATTGTTTAAAAGGGTAGGGAGAGATGAGAAGCAAGCCGGAAGGTGAGGTGATGCTCAACTAAATCTATGTGTTACGGAGTTGGGGTAGGATCATGGATATTAAGCTAAGTGTTGTTTTTAAGAAACTGGAGATCTAAAGCTGATGAAAATAATCGCTGTCCACATATTCAATATCTGGACGGTGTGGTGTAAAGGCAGAGGCTGAAATGTAGCGTTGTAATTTCAACCATTTCTGTTCTCGAAGGTTTGCACTGTGAGTAGTAGAAGAAATGGATTTTTTAAACATTTGTTGTTATATGAAAAGTCGGGCAGAATTGCCGATATCCAGATTTTGGGCGTTTGTGAGACTCAGGAAGCTTCAGACATTTTTGACACTGTTCTAGGTGAAAATGTGTAGTATTGTCCTTGCAGAAAGTGGTTGCTTAGCTGTCGTAGATGAGCTTATTTCTCCTCCATCCTCCTGTTCCTTCTCCTCCACTCCCCCCGCCCCCTGCTGCCTTTCTGCAGTTGCGACAAAAGGAACTTCCAAACCGGTATCAAGTTAAGGAAGCTGGCAAAAATGGCGTGAAAACAACGATAGGCAGAGAAAAAGGAAGCTCGGGAGGAAGAAGAAAATGCAGTTATGAGCTGTTACAGCTGGAAGTTGAGGTCGCACCCAAGTTCGGTAGATGCATTTGTGGTGTCGTTTGTAAATTTGTAGGTTATATCCGGAAGCACTTTATTTTATAGTGTCAACTCCACAAACGAGGCGGCACGTAAACGACGAACCACAGTGGCCGAGTTGCGGAAAACTCTTGCTTCAAGGCGCTCGACTTTTTCAAGCCGTCTATTCGGAGGTGATTTGTTGCACCCTCCCTTTCTGAGCCTTTCCTGGCTCTAGGCAAATGTAATTTGCGGCTGTTATTTATATGCTGTCCTGAGTGAGATGTCTAGAAATTCTGAAGTGCCCGAAATACACTTCTATACGTATATCGCTGCGGGAGGCTGAAGCGAGATGTAGAAGAGTTTGAAAAGGGTACCAGAGCACTCAGAACTTGACACTGTTCTATGCTTTTATGGTTTTTCATAACTCCCTTTCGCTTTCTTATTGCTTTTTTCATTGCTCACTAAAGGGTGCAAAAATGTTCAAAATTTTTTGTTTCGCATTGCCTCTGTTTGGTCACATGCATACAATCATGCAAAACTGGAAAAAGTCCATACTTTGAAAACGTGGAGTCACTTTGGCGAGTATAGGCAACCACCTCCACCGCGTATCCGTCCCTCGAGTTTGATCAGTTGTGTGCGGTCGTTTGAAGTGGTTAGAAAAATTAATAGTATTCAAACGTGGTTACATTCAAACGCTGTTGTTGCTCTTGTTCTGCTTCTTCCCTTCCCACAAGTTCAGAAATATAGCGGTGGGACGGTCATCCGCATCCTGGTCGTTCGCATCCCGAATTTTTGTCATGATTCTCGCGAAATCTTACCAACTTGAGGCAAACGTTTGACGCCGTCATTTATGGCTGTCATCAAGTTGCGTTGGTAACATGATTATTGTTGTCTGCTCAGAAGAGAAGGAGTAAGTTATGAGAGTGATTTGTAGGATTAAATGAAAAACTTCGTCCTGCCATCTTTTATGTTCCTGACAATAGCATTTCCATTGATTTACATTGCGTTAATTCGCCAATTTTTTTGGATTCTCAAATTGTATTTGTTAATACACATCCAACTGTTTGATATTAGAATACTAAATGTTTACAGAGATGTATGGTGATTTATCACCGACCGAGTTCGCTGCGCTCGCCGAAAAGCTCGTCGAGTTGAATGTAGCGTGCACGGTTGTAACAGAAGAGGAGAAGCGACAGATGGGGGAACTGTTGTTCAGAAGGTGTCGCGAAATTCCGATTCTTGTCAAAATGGGTGGTGGTCGACCATCAACAATTATGCAAACAGCTATGTGAGTTAGTTTGTTTTTTTTTTCGTGATAAGATAGGCGACTGGTAGTGATCACGTAGGAGCTGCCGACAGTCATTCCTTTATATTGCGTCGACGGCACATTGTTTAAAAGGGTAGGGAGAGATGAGAAGCAAGCCGGAAGGTGAGGTGATGCTCAACTAAATCTATGTGTTACGGAGTTGGGGTAGGATCATGGATATTAAGCTAAGTGTTGTTTTTAAGAAACTGGAGATCTAAAGCTGATGAAAATAATCGCTGTCCACATATTCAATATCTGGACGGTGTGGTGTAAAGGCAGAGGCTGAAATGTAGCGTTGTAATTTCAACCATTTCTGTTCTCGAAGGTTTGCACTGTGAGTAGTAGAAGAAATGGATTTTTTAAACATTTGTTGTTATATGAAAAGTCGGGCAGAATTGCCGATATCCAGATTTTGGGCGTTTGTGAGACTCAGGAAGCTTCAGACATTTTTGACACTGTTCTAGGTGAAAATGTGTAGTATTGTCCTTGCAGAAAGTGGTTGCTTAGCTGTCGTAGATGAGCTTATTTCTCCTCCATCCTCCTGTTCCTTCTCCTCCACTCCCCCCGCCCCCTGCTGCCTTTCTGCAGTTGCGACAAAAGGAACTTCCAAACCGGTATCAAGTTAAGGAAGCTGGCAAAAATGGCGTGAAAACAACGATAGGCAGAGAAAAAGGAAGCTCGGGAGGAAGAAGAAAATGCAGTTATGAGCTGTTACAGCTGGAAGTTGAGGTCGCACCCAAGTTCGGTAGATGCATTTGTGGTGTCGTTTGTAAATTTGTAGGTTATATCCGGAAGCACTTTATTTTATAGTGTCAACTCCACAAACGAGGCGGCACGTAAACGACGAACCACAGTGGCCGAGTTGCGGAAAACTCTTGCTTCAAGGCGCTCGACTTTTTCAAGCCGTCTATTCGGAGGTGATTTGTTGCACCCTCCCTTTCTGAGCCTTTCCTGGCTCTAGGCAAATGTAATTTGCGGCTGTTATTTATATGCTGTCCTGAGTGAGATGTCTAGAAATTCTGAAGTGCCCGAAATACACTTCTATACGTATATCGCTGCGGGAGGCTGAAGCGAGATGTAGAAGAGTTTGAAAAGGGTACCAGAGCACTCAGAACTTGACACTGTTCTATGCTTTTATGGTTTTTCATAACTCCCTTTCGCTTTCTTATTGCTTTTTTCATTGCTCACTAAAGGGTGCAAAAATGTTCAAAATTTTTTGTTTCGCATTGCCTCTGTTTGGTCACATGCATACAATCATGCAAAACTGGAAAAAGTCCATACTTTGAAAACGTGGAGTCACTTTGGCGAGTATAGGCAACCACCTCCACCGCGTATCCGTCCCTCGAGTTTGATCAGTTGTGTGCGGTCGTTTGAAGTGGTTAGAAAAATTAATAGTATTCAAACGTGGTTACATTCAAACGCTGTTGTTGCTCTTGTTCTGCTTCTTCCCTTCCCACAAGTTCAGAAATATAGCGGTGGGACGGTCATCCGCATCCTGGTCGTTCGCATCCCGAATTTTTGTCATGATTCTCGCGAAATCTTACCAACTTGAGGCAAACGTTTGACGCCGTCATTTATGGCTGTCATCAAGATGCGTTGGTAACATGATTATTGTTGTCTGCTCAGAAGAGAAGGAGTAAGTTATGAGAGTGATTTGTAGGATTAAATGAAAAAGACGAGGACGAGCACGCATATGAGAGACGACAGTTCGTCCGATCGGTGCAGTGCATGTGCGCAGACCGTAAAGAAAGTAAGTGGACTCTTGCTCAATCTCCGTCGCGTTCCATCCTCGTCTGTCCCTCCCATGCACAAGTTAGATTGCTTATTGTGTATGTGGATATCAATCGAAATAATGCGACGGGTGAGTTATACGCGGGAACGATATGACTGAATTTCAAAGTGGTCTAGCGCGTAGGATGGTGAAGTAGACATCTTGACGGTAAGCAAGGGTGCTCTTTTGTGTTCTTGCAGGCTTTCGAAATTTATATAAAACAGTGAAGATTATTGCCAACACTAGCATATTGGAAAGAAAATTGCGGAAATTGGCATCTGCCGAACATATAGCCCTTCAGCTGTACTGTTTGCAGTGCATCATCTGAACGTTTTGTATATGTGGTGTACACATCTAAATTGCAGAGCGAGAGTTGCGAAAGGGTGGATGCATAAGTATGTTATTGGATATACTGAGCGACATACACAACAACATGCTCACTCTTCGCTCGATCGACAAAGGAGTCGTTAACGGAATGCCGTTCTTGACGGGTATTTGTACTCTCGCTCAGCTGGATGCTCAGTTGGACGTTATCATGGACATACTGTCATCGAGTGCCACCTTGCTACCAGATGCGGGTTCATCTACGACCGAGGTTTTGTGATTTTATAGCTACCTTTCATACCCTTTCCTCCCCTCTTCGACCTATTGTATGTCCGACCAGATAGTCCAATTTTCATAATCATCATCAAGCATCTCGCTTATGTGGCTTGGAAAAACCCACATATAAATGTAATGATATTTTTAAGGCCGTAAATTAAGGAAAATGATTACTTGAAAGGAGATAATTGCAAATGCTATTTAAATATATAAATTGATATTGTTAAGAAACAATACTTTGCGAACCATTTGCGAAAATTTTGCAAAAAAATTTGTTCAGTATTTTAGAGGAACTTTTTGAGTGACAATATTGGGTGCTTTACGGATTTGGCATGAAATTATTTGGCTCTCGAATTTCTCATCGAATAGCTATTACTTGTGAAAGAATTTTTCCACCTTTGACTGCGTCATTTTTCAGCGATAAATGATTTGCCGTCCGTTTATAATTTTGGCTAAAAATTGCAGGTCGTTATTGAACTGGAGCATCTCTTAACAGCGTTCGATTCTTGGCTGTCGAATTTTGTGGGGTGTTTTTAATCTTCTTGCTTGGCATTTTCTTTTCTGGATTCTTTTTCGTTTTTGTGAGATATAGTAATTTTATTGTGACGAATAAAGAGCGAATGGTTTGGATAGTAGCTTTATTTTGCCCTCGACTCTGAGTTTCTGATCTTGTTTTTGAGCGTTGCATTGTTTGCAGGTTTTATTGAGTTCTTAATTCTACTTCCATAAAAAGGCAGTTCTTTTGAACCTTATATAGAGCAGAAGTGCAAAGTAATTGGTTTTTAGGAATTCGCTGTGTTCTGTTCGAAAAGAGCCATTGTCGGAATAATAGCTATAGCATCCAGCTACGGATTGACTATACGAGCTTCATTGTGTTGCTGTTGGACCAATATTTTGTAACCTTGCTGATTTGAGCGGCACACATTGTATGCGATTCGCCACATGCGGCTTATTTACTAGACAGCAGCAATGGGCTCAATATCGTGTAGCCCAGAATGGCTTAGCTGGAAGCTACGCGAACAGTAGCGTTAAGTGATGATCGTTTTGGAACATTATGTTCCCATGGCATTAACTTTTTTTTTCAGGACGATAACACGGAAGTGCGAACGTTGGTCCTCGACAATATAGAGGGGATGATTCCGAGGATCATAACGAGTTTGGGCAAAGCTGCGTTCTGGATGGATGAAAGACTAGGCGAAAAGCAGCTTCCACGGAAGGTTTTCTTTTCTGCGGATCAGTAATATTCCAAAATCAGATAGGTTTAAGAACACAATCGTTTCGCAGACGCATGTTAAATAGATATTCATATGAGGTACATTGTAGTTGAGACCAAATAATGCGTCGGAGAGAGGTGGTCTAATGGGTTTACGCTAATGTTTCTGCCCCTTGAGCCATAATCATAGCACAGTCAATAGTCATAGTTTTCGCCAAGCATATTTATGACCAGTGGCAGTGCTTCTATGAGTAGGAAAAAAAATTTGACAAAGTATGCGTAGGTGCACAAGATACCTCCCTTCCCACCTCTTCACG
>JPKZ01002212.1:72300-87409 GCA_000803305.1 Toxocara canis
ATACCCCCCCCCCCCCCCTCATATATGCTCCCTCATATATGCTACTTATGACGACAACTTCCGTTATCACCAACATGCTGAAATGTCGTAAATAAATATGACAACAAAACCACTTAAGAGTGCATTATTTGATGAGAACTTATCGTTATCAGTCGGCTGGGGAGTTCTCACACAAAATTTGTGGAGGCGAGTGAAATATATAGGGGTTTTTTGTGGTTCCCTTTCTCCTCTTTCAGTTTTTCTCCTCATGTCTCTTCTATCTCTCTCCTACCCTCTCTCTCTCTCTCCACTGATGTCCTTCTTTTCCACTTTACAGTTCTCATTACGACTCGAGTTATGCATTTAATCGTGAATTCACTTTTGCCTTCTGCTTTCCTTTGGTGTTTTGTGCTTAGTAGAGGAAATGAGAAACAAGTGAAAGATGTATGCCAACAATTTGGCATCCATATACACTCTCGATGGTCTACCCATCAGACAATAACGAAAATATTCAAATTTTAGACATCAAATATCTAAGATTTATAGAAATTATCGCCTAGTTTCACTTCTCGATTTCCTTCCTTCTTGTCAACTTTGTCATTCTTTGATAACCATGATTAAAACATAGAGCATACCGGAATCGCATCTCCAAAATGTTCATCGTTTTTCTTCATGATAGTTTTAGCTTTAAAAGCTAAGCGTATACTCGTTTTTTTATCAACGTTTTTTAATGGTAACTTCAGAGTGATTACAAATGATATAATTTTCGGTAGTGAAGCTCAAATTAAAACCATCGAATACAATCTAATTCTCTAGTTTGCTCGATTACCTGAAATTTCACAGTATTGTCGCTATTCGCTGTACTTTACAATATTGTCTGCTCGTTTTGTACATTCGTATTTTTAAGACGTTGTGAAGGTAGTAGGATGCACTGAGGGCGATAAGACGAGCGTCTTCGATTTCGGAAAAGTTCTTGAAGATTCTCACATGCTGAAATGCTTGAGTTGCCGACGTCATTTCGGCAGTAGTTATTGACAAAACCTTAACGCTCACCTGGGCCTGCCATTATTCACTTTAACAAATACAAGAAAAGGCACACAGTGATTTCACGAGTCATTTTTGCGTTTGTTGCTAGTTGTTGGCAAAATATGAATTCAGAGTTACAAGCCGACAACTACAACAAAGTGAAAAAAAAACGTTTTCTTTCTAAGTAATGATTTTGTTACTCGCCCACTGCCATGAGTTAATTTCGCAATCGCGGTGCATTCCACTTGAAAGACTCCATCGCTCGGTAGGTAAACAAAGCACATGTCGTATCTGAGCTGCAGTATTTTGTCCCCAATAGTTTCATCGCCCTTAATGCTCACATTTTAAAAATGTGAAAAATGTTTAAATGCAAGTGCTCGTAGCTGATCGTTCAATTGAGAAAATAAGGTGAATCGGCAGATTCATGTGCGATTCATGTGATAACGATTCATGTGCAGTATACACTGCGTCACTGCCACGAAATATAATGCCATCCCAGAAGGCCAACTATACCCTTTTGAACCGTACTTGGTCGATGCGTTTTTCAAACGGACGATACGGCGTATCGTATACTCCATTAACCGGGTCAAACGCTCTCTCGTGTTTTACTAATCGATCACGTCGTCTACGAAGCTTATTATGAACGCCTCATAGGAGTATCACAACGTACGCATGCAAAAAATATGCTAATATTTCAAAAGCATGACGCTTTCTGTTCATCAGTAACGTTTTGATAACAGATATGCGTATCATAGGGCAATATTTTCAAAAGCGGTGATCGGCGAAAGGATTCTCTCGCTTACGTTCAGCATAAGAACCTTGATGGTGCATTAGCTTCGTTCATACATTACAGTTGCTTCCACGTGATTGTACATTTCCTACTCAGGGGCGACTTGATAATTCAGTGATCGTTGTACTCCTCCTCTACGCATACCTCATATTCTCCCATCCCTTTCCCTTCCCCCTCCAATCTTTGTCATTGGCTGCCCTCTTTATCCAAATGTATATTTTTCATCATTGAAATCACATTAGATGTCCTCAACACTGAAACAATGTTGGCAATTAAAAAAGCGAAATCAACGAACGGTCAGTTTTTTTTTGTTGCCTAATATTTCCTCTCTCTTCTTCGTGTTCTCAATTCCAGTGGACGCACATTTTCAGGGCAACACGCTAGAGCAACAAAATCGGGCTGAGTTAGGAGTTGCCAATCGTAAACGATAAAAGTTTCCGAGTCATAATCACGGTTTTTCACGGTAGTATTCATCATCCTTTGCAAAGATGACGCTTTGCACGATACTTAAAATATAAAAAACTTTTTCCATTCTAAGCAGAACATTCAAAGAAGGCAATGAAAACATTTAAAGGAAAAGTTTACGCTGCGGCGTAAAAGTTTAAAAATTTTAACACGTATAACTCATAAAGTGTCCTTTAGGCCCGCTTGAAGCTCAAAAGAATAAATTTGCAGTCAGGATTTTTCATGCCTTAAAATATCTTTTTTTATCGCTGCTATTGGTGTGATAACAACAAACATTGTTATGTTGTGTTAAAGTTGGCTTTATGGTTGCCAAAAGACCTAAAGTTAAGAGTCCCTTGCAACCTCTCATTTTGGTTCTCTCTCCCTCTTTCTTCTCATCTCAGTAAATATAATTGCATAAGTAAATTCAACTAGTAATTTGATAATGTTTAAACGGCTTATATAAGCTTGGGTAACTTAGTTGGAGACCTGCGAACAGTGCCATTTCATTTTTATATGATTTACACAACGCTTTGTCGAATTCAGTTTCGCGCATAGGCGCACTTTCGCAAAAAGTCCCAGCAACACGAGGTTTTACGCCATCATCGTTTCGCTAAGAACACTGCTTAGCTAATAACCAATAAATTTCACCTAACCGGTGCACTCGTGAATGCACTTACAGTATACAGGCAATCACACGCTACTGCTGTGAAACAAAAATGTTTCAAAAGTCAGCCTTTGAAGCAGTAAAGGTTTAACATAGAACGTCGACCACAATAGCAATATGAGTGACGCTTATTATCATAGAGATGTTTCTTTGTCACATGCATTTGGCACATGCAAATTGTTTCAATATGGGAATGCTCAGGGCTGGTTTGTCATTTTCTCGTTGATTAGTTCTCTTCTTAACGAAAATTTCCTTCTCCTCTTTCGGCCTATATATTATCTTTTTTTTTTTCTGCACTTCTCTTTAACTAGAGTTGCAATATGTCTAGAACATATGATGGGCGAAGTATGCTCGATTAGAGACTCGCGTAGGGCACGCACCATTTGCATAAGTATACGACGAACGTCCTACATTTCCGATCTGTTGTGTTGACATGTGACGCTAGGTCAGTCGGATTGTAAACGTTAGCGGTGAAGTAAAATCTTGGTCTAAAAGTGGTTTTAACGACCAAGATACCGCAATAAAATTAGGAGCGGGGTATGATCATGGAAAAATTGATTGCTAGTAAAAAACAAGAAGTGAAAATCGAACGGAAAGTTAGTAGTGGCAGCCGTAGACAATGGGAAGGGAAAAGAAAGCATATTACAATTACGAAGATCTTTTGTGCGAATCAAGGAAACTTTCAAATAAAATTTTGCAATTTATTTTCTACTACCTACAGCCCCATTATGTTCATAGATCACTACCACTGTGGGACGATTTCTATGGCTTAGATGATGTATTTGGTTTGCAAAATTTTTTAGAGAAGTCTATGGACACAAATGGAGTTTATCGACCAGGCTCGACATCCTCCCGAACTAAGGCAATATGAAGAGGCGCTCGCTAACGGCGTATGTTTTGCGAAATTTATGTTTCTTTACTCAATCGAATTTGTCTTTCACACATGTAGGAGACATAAAGATAAGGTTAAAAAAGAAAAACCAACTGGAAAATGGCCCAAGAATTGTCCACTAAGCAGAACTTGAAGGGGATATAGGACTCGGAATCTACGCCCCATATAGCCTCGGCCCTGTGACAGCTTCAGCACTTGATCATAGCTCATACTTGGCATAACTCCTAATTAATCCATGTTCGGTCACACATGAACTATACACAGTCCTTGATATTGACTGCATTTTTGAAACTACGCTTTGGCTGAGGCTCTTAGACGTAATGTTAGGTATGCACCAAATGAGAATAGTGAAGAGAAGAGCAGGGAGATGGGAGAGGGTGACATTTGGGCAACGCACTCGACTGCCAGCACCTCCGTTTTGATGCGACAAATAATGCCTGGTGGGTTGACGCTGGGATCTTCGCCCATGGAGGCGCTTACGAAATCATAAGATAAATCGTGCCTCTGCGAAGCAAATCTCTTTTGAGCGCTTTCTCTCTCTCGTGTTTTGGAAATGCTCGACGCGCGTGGTCGAGCTCCGCACCTGTGGGGGCAAAGGAATTTAGATGTGATGAGTATCCCGCATGTGACAACAGGTTATGAGCGCTTGATTTTCGGTGACAAGCATCTTTTATGTAGTTTTTCCAATCGAAGTTTGTCAAACGTATGGCGAAAATGAATCGCACTTCGCCTTCATAAGTTCACGAACATGGGTGTGAACACTGCATCCACATCCCTCGAGCCACACCGAGCCCGAGCTACAGAGCACATCCGTAGTTAAGAAATGAACTCTGGCGACCGAAAGCAACTACCGCCATCAAAATTATACGACTCTACGGGCTTCATCGCTTTGCATACCATGTGTTGTAGAAAGCGCCACACATATAAGCTCATTAGAAAGACGAAAAAATAAAAACATGGCGCGGAAAAGATTCCACTTCCAATGGTGATATTGAGAGCGCGGAGCCCTATCTTCCTGTGATATAAAATTCGCGGACTATCGTAGGAAAAGGGTGCTCTGCGCTCCGAAAATCAGTCTCGGAGGTGGAGGATTTGCTCCCAAGGGCCCAGCGTGGGTTTTTCGATTTTCGCAGAGGTCCAGTAGTGGACGGCGTTGCTGTGATCCCCAAAATCCCTTCTGTTAGAGGGAAGTTTCGAAGCGCAAGCGCTTCCAACAGCGGAAGCCTCTGTGGTGTAAAATCAGTGAGCGCCGCCGAAAATGTATGGTGCGTGTGGGTATTGGGACTAATTCGAGCACTAGTGCAAAGGTGCATCTTCATTGCAAAGTGGGTGCGCTTGCACTCAACCACTGTTATTCTTGTCAGTTTCACTGGCGTCCCTCAGTGGAGTCAACAAAAATTCAATTTAATTGGGTCATTGGATCAGGAATTCGAAATTTCATTCAACTATGCAAATCGTTGGCTAGGACTAATGCAATTGAATAATTCTTTATTCAGCGTTTGTTCTTTACGGTTATATGGCGTTAAGCGATAATACAATAATCGCTTAGTATAAGCCTCACTCAATAAGCGTCCAAGGTTACTTTTAAGAAATTTGTTACAGTTTACTCGAATAAATTCTATTAGTCCTTTTTTTTATGATGAAAAAAGAAAAAGATTTTTTTTCAGGCCGTTACTTTGGATCATTTACGAAATTTGAAATTGGCATGGAAATGGCAACAACTAAGAGCGTCACTCCTTTTACCTCCATGCGAACCAGATGCATACAACTTAGAGGAAATGTGATGAAAATTTTTCTAATGTTCAACTCATTGATAAACGCTAGTTGTTGTTTGACTTAGTTGTATTTTTATTGTGAAGGTTAGTCGACTAAATATTCAGCTGCTCGAAACGAATTTTAGTTCACAACAAATTTCGATTGACATAAAACATATCATATCGTCAGTTTTGTTTACCGATCTTATCAATCGTTCACTCGTATGGAAATATAGCGCCTATGTTTTTCAACCCGCCCAATTTATGCAGCTAAATGTTCATCCACTGAAGTTCACCAGTTTACTCGAATAAATTCTATTAGTCCTTTTTTTTTATGATGAAAAAAGAAAAAGATTTTTTTTTCAGGCCGTTACTTTGGATCATTTACGAAATTTGAAATTGGCATGGAAATGGCAACAACTAAGAGCGTCACTCCTTTTACCTCCATGCGAACCAGATGCATACAACTTAGAGGAAATGTGATGAAAATTTTTCTAATGTTCAACTCATTGATAAACGCTAGTTGTTGTTTGACTTGGTTGTATTTTTATTGTGAACGTTAGTCGACAAAATATTCAGCTGCTCGAAACGAATTTTAGTTCACAACAAATTTCGATTGACATAAAACATATCATATCGTCAGTTTTGTTTACCGATCTTATCAATCGTTCACTCGTATGGAAATATAGCGCCTATGTTTTTCAACCCGCCCAATTTATGCAGCTAAATGTTCATCCACTGAAGTTCACAACAAATTAAAATCGTCGGTATCTACGCGATATTTTATCGAACGTTTGTGCATATTGCGCACAAGTAAAATGTAAAAAGTAAGGATTATTAAGAAGAAAAGGTGAGGGGAGATGGAAGTGATCGGATAAAAATAAGCCGCGTATCACAGCAATCAGTATGACCCAAACCATTTACACATTTCGTCTATTTACCTTAAACTTTTCATGCGCATCGCATACGTCTCGGTCCAGATTCCGTAAATATTGTATATTACAAAATAGCACTTCCAGTTTTGTTAGTTATATATTGTGCGAGGCAAGAAAAAAATTTCTTCCTCTTCTCCGAGTAATTAAAGCATGTTTTGGTGCCAGTTATGCCAAAGAACATACATACAATCGCTGCAAAACTCTAAAGGATGATTTCATCTTAAATGGAAAAATTGCTATCAACAATTCGCAACTGAGTGCAAGCTGAATAATTAAAAAGTTCTTAAAAATTTCATAAAATTTCTTTGCGAGCTTCACGTTTGTACAAAGAGAACTGAAAGTAGTATAATTGAGTCGAGATCCAAAGCACCTTTTTATGAGAATGAATTCGAGTTTGAAATTGTTTTCAGATTCAAGAACTTTTTCGTGAACGTTTGGGGAGGCTGGGAAAGCGGTCAACATTTACGACCGTTCGACCCGGATGGAGCGTTCGAAAGCGAGTTTCTGATGAAGTAAGCACATGTAAACATACATGTTCATTTTTTATACGACCAAAAACACAAGTAATTTTGTCACACTGTTCTGCCGAAATGGGATGGCGGTGGGGAGAAGGGAGGGAGAGGAGGAGGGGAAAGTAGTTTAGTTAATCACACATTCATTAAGTCTGTCCCGAAGGAACTCTCCGATATTTAACTTTCAAAAAATGCAGAATATCTGCAATTACTAGTAAAGTCCATTCTCATTAGAAATTTTCTCCGGTCTTTAACCTGAACAATGGAAGAAGTAAAGCAAACACATTAGTGTCTAGGAATGCAGTAGCTGTGTGCCATGAGATCGCTAAACATATCTGTGCGTGCACCAAAGGCAACATTCTTTCACGCTATCATTCCGTTCTTGGGTGTCGTTCACATTTAATTTTATCCGAAAAGGGAAGATATTTGTATGCAGTGAACACGAATATAAATGGTATATGAAGGCCGTTATCAATAACGAGAGTCGATGTGATTATCGACTGCCCGACGAATATTGAACGGCAAATAGGATTGTTTCCATTTGCTTTACATAGTTAATTTCTTACAAAACGATCACGCTGATTTCGACATGCGGATGCTCAATGGCACAGAAAAGGAGCATTGAGAAGAAAAAAAACTATATCTTATCTTTTGGCAGTACTTTTTCATACCCTTTTACATTTCAGTCTCTAGCGATCCACATTTTCTTTTTTAGATAAAATTTAATCTGCATAATGACTATAGAACAATTCGTCTCAATATTCTTTTATACACGGAAGGTTTTTTTAGTTGTGTTATGCTGCAATGGAAACTCCAAGATGAAAAACTAAATTTCGATAAAGCTCCAATTATCATTCATGCGAAATCGCCTGGTAACAACTTTCAGCGTACATACGGACCCTCTATGCAAGTCTGGTGAGTCTTTATTTATCTGTACGCATCTTGCCCGCAATTGTGTATGGATATGTGTGTATGTTTGTCCCGTAGTTTCAACTCGCTGAACGAAGAAGCTACAACGATGAAACTTGACATGCAT
The DNA here is from genome assembly GCA_000803305.1 of Toxocara canis. Lineage (NCBI taxonomy): Eukaryota > Metazoa > Nematoda > Chromadorea > Rhabditida > Toxocaridae > Toxocara > Toxocara canis. Next base: position 80,336 of record JPKZ01002212.1, read on the forward strand.
AACCGATGTTGGAGTGAAGGTTCTCAAACAAAATCCGACCCCGATTCATATATTTTTGGAGAAATTATGAAGTATGGAAAATAATTGAGTGAGATAGGTAGAGCAGGTCGTGAAGTAGAGCAAGTCGTGAAGTAGAGCAGGTCGTGAAGTAGAGCAAGTCGTGAAGTAGAGCAAGTCGTGAAGTAGAGCAGGTCGTAAAGTACGAATATTCTTCAGATTAACTAGATATATGTGAGAAAGGAAAAGTGTCTAGGAATGCAGTAGCTGTGTGCCATGAGATCGCTAAACATATCTGTGCGTGCACCAAAGGCAACATTCTTTCACGCTATCATTCCGTTCTTGGGTGTCGTTCACATTTAATTTTATCCGAAAAGGGAAGATATTTGTATGCAGTGAACACGAATATAAATGGTATATGAAGGCCGTTATCAATAACGAGAGTCGATGTGATTATCAACTGCCCGACGAATATTGAACGGCAAATAGGATTGTTTCCATTTGCTTTACATAGTTAATTTCTTACAAAACGATCACGCTGATTTCGACATGCGGATGCTCAATGGCACAGAAAAGGAGCATTGAGAAGAAAAAAAACTATATCTTATCTTTTGGCAGTACTTTTTCATACCCTTTTACATTTCAGTCTCTAGCGATCCACATTTTCTTTTTTAGATAAAATTTAATCTGCATAATGACTATAGAACAATTCGTCTCAATATTCTTTTATACACGGAAGGTTTTTTTAGTTGTGTTATGCTGCAATGGAAACTCCAAGATGAAAAACTAAATTTCGATAAAGCTCCAATTATCATTCATGCGAAATCGCCTGGTAACAACTTTCAGCGTACATACGGACCCTCTATGCAAGTCTGGTGAGTCTTTATTTATCTGCACGCATCTTGCCCGCAATTGTGTATGGATATGTGTGTATGTTTGTCCCGTAGTTTCAACTCGCTGAACGAAGAAGCTACAACGATGAAACTTGACATGCATAACCGATGTTGGAGTGAAGGTTCTCAAACAAAATCCGACCCCGATTCATATATTTTTGGAGAAATTATGAAGTATGGAAAATAATTGAGTGAGATAGGTAGAGCAGGTCGTGAAGTAGAGCAAGTCGTGAAGTAGAGCAAGTCGTGAAGTAGAGCAAGTCGTGAAGTAGAGCAAGTCGTGAAGTAGAGCAAGTCGTGAAGTAGAGCAAGTCGTGAAGTAGAGCAAGTCGTGAAGTAGAGCAAGTCGTGAAGTAGAGCAAGTCGTGAAGTAGAGCAAGTCGTGAAGTAGAGCAAGTCGTGAAGTAGAGCAAGTCGTGAAGTAGAGCAAGTCGTGAAGTAGAGCAAGTCGTGAAGTAGAGCAAGTCGTGAAGTAGAGCAAGTCGTGAAGTAGAGCAAGTCGTGAAGTAGAGCAAGTCGTGAAGTAGAGCAAGTCGTGAAGTAGAGCAAGTCGTGAAGTAGAGCAAGTCGTGAAGTAGAGCAAGTCGTGAAGTAGAGCAAGTCGTGAAGTAGAGCAAGTCGTGAAGTAGAGCAAGTCGTGAAGTAGAGCAAGTCGTGAAGTAGAGCAAGTCGTGAAGTAGAGCAAGTCGTGAAGTAGAGCAAGTCGTGAAGTAGAGCAAGTCGTGAAGTAGAGCAAGTCGTGAAGTAGAGCAAGTCGTGAAGTAGAGCAAGTCGTGAAGTAGAGCAAGTCGTGAAGTAGAGCAAGTCGTGAAGTAGAGCAAGTCGTGAAGTAGAGCAAGTCGTGAAGTGGAGCAAGTCGTGAAGTAGAGCAGATCGTGAAGTAGAGCAAGTCGTGAAACTGATAGTCCTCAGTTTCGATTTCTGGAACCAAAATTATCTCTTATACGTTTAGAACGTTGCGAATCCAAAACGAACTCAAAAATTTTCGCAGAATCTTGCAACAATCTAGAATACATTCCAACGTTAGCGGCATTGATCGGTAGGGCCACTCGTAGCAAGAGCATATTAAGTAGTGGGAAAACCATCTTTTCAAAAGTCGAGAAAAATAGAAAACCATTTTTTTCTTTTATGAAATTATAATCTATGATCAGAAGCTATTTGATTGCTTGATATTATATTGTTTTTAAGCGCATTTATACGTTAACGAAAATATCTCAATGAACTATTAGCAGAAACTATTTTTCATCGTTAAATTCGCATACGCGGATACTAATTTTCTGCTAAAATTTCTATTGTTCGTTTATTGCAAGTCGAACAAGCATTTCGAAAACTGACGCAATAAAGATTTCGAGAATAGAGGCGAGGAGGGGATCTGTCCCCTGCAATTTCAGTGTTTAGCAGTTGAGAACTCCATCAGCTGGTCTCCTCAGTTTAAAATATAAGACGATGAAATTGTTCTTTCAGTATTCTTGGGCTCGATCCATCGCTTCTTCATCGCATCAGATTTGAAGCTGAGATCAAGCTCGAAGGCAGCAAGTTCGTTACTCCTTTTGTTTGCTTTCTTTCTTCCACTAGCTCTCCCGATGACGTTCTCTGGAATTGGCTGGTGGTGTCTATGGTTCAAAATCTACGGTTTCATTTAAATGACGCCTGTGACAGCAAAATCAGCTCAGTTTTGATGATCTGAAATACGTTATTTACAGCTTTGAATTTTTGATTAGCCAATTTCACATCCTCATTGAACGATTGATAAAAGTTGATCGTACGTCAGCGCTTCAAAAAAAAAATTTATACTTGACTGTTTACTTTAGTGGGAGCAAATGATTCGAGCTGGCAGTAACTGTATCGTTCCAGGCTGACAACCTGAACCCTTCGGACAACCTCATCACATTATTTGTTCTGACGATACATTTATCGTTTCAACACATATGAACATTTTTCCGTTATCGTATTGATAATGAGCATTCAAAAACGATTCTCTTTATACATGTCTTAAATTGCTGGCCATTTGTTTAGTATCAATCAGCACACATTGGAATTAATGGAGAAACAGAATACCGTATCACGATACACGAGATTACCGTTTGTCGTCGATGGAACGTTAAATAGCGCATCAACGACATTTGCACTGAATCCGTTGTCGAAACCGACAACCGAACAAGGCGATGAACTATCATCAAATTTGCCGAGAAGGAGAAAAACACGCAAAAAAACACCAGAAGACGTAAGCATGACTTAGCCAAGTTTGAAAACACAACGAAAACCAGGAGGAATAATCCATGGAGCATAGAATGCAGCAATATTTGGTTCCAAATTTGGCAGAATTTTAGAAGAATGGCCGCAGGAGGAGAATAGCAAGAACAGGAAAGAATCAAAAATTTAGAAAAGGTCTCGAGAAGAATCGTTTAAAATGTCAAATTTCTCGAAGTCTTCGACTGCTTCAACGTTTGTGACTGATTAAAAGTAACTTCCTGTTGGATGTTTCATTGTTTAAGGCTTTTTTCGAGCGAAAAATCGCAGGTGCAATGTTTGCTTCGAGAGTGGTGTTCCCCATGAACTTTAGGTAGTGGGAGTAGGGGGAACGCAGCGAGAAGTGCCGATTTGTGATTGTATCGAATTTTTTCCTCTCGTAGTTGTTAGATGATAGTGATTGTCTTAAAGAGAGGTTCAGAATGAAACTATTCTCTCGTTACTTTACTACTATTTGCCCGTTTTGTTGGAGTTTCCGTTTCGCGAGATTTGAATTGCGGCTTAAATCGCTTCCACGTTACATTGATCTTGCGTTGTTTCGGCATTTTCTTTCACATTTTTGTTTCATTTTTGTTTCATTTTTGTTTCCAGTATTTACGCTCGTTATAACATCACATTTGGTAGATCTAATCAATAAGAGATCAGTCTAACTTATGGGATGTGTTGCGAAATGCCGATCAACACCATAGCCTTGCTGTAAAGGTGGATAATATAAAGCAGAAGTGCGTGACGCAGTGGCTTGTTCAAGTGAAGGTATGTTGGAACCAAATATATGTTGGGGACCGTTTCGTCGATCGCGTAAATTGGTCATAGAGTTCACCGTGGGATCACAAGCATCCACAGAGACATTCCATGGGTCCATGTTAACGTCCTTACACCATACTCCATAATCAGCGACGCTGATTGCAGAAATACATACCTATTCCGCCGCCTTCTTCCGCTTCCACCCTTCGATCTTCCACCCCCTCCCGCTCCCCCTCATCCCACAAGTGGATATTTATTAGTGGTATAATATTGTCATTTAAGTCGAAGAGTATCGAGGAAATGGTACGTTCAAAAGTAAAACGACTGGTGATCGATTGTGACTGGGTAGGGAAAACGGCACTTAACCCGTGGATGAATCCGCTGTACAGGAAAGAGTTACGTGGCTGCAAAGATGAACATAACGACGAATGCCGTATGGATTATGAGGAGGACGTTTGCATGAGACACTGCATAAAGGCGAACTTCTTTCAGTTGGTAGGTTGGCATACTTTTGAAGTGATCCAAAAATCAGACACCTTTTTACACTCGTTACTTTTCTTTTAATTTGCTTACCTAAAATATGTAGTAGATGCATTTCTTGCTCTGTGTTATCCCATAACCAAAGTCAAAACTTAAAAGTTTCCGTTTTCCATATTCCGTTCGCCTCCTTCGAACCTCCGGACTGCACAACTTTTCAGGATGACTGATATGCACTCGCGATTGATATAAATCGATTAACAGCATTCCGGATTCTTGAGACTGTTAGTTGGTGATAATCAAGCGGGATATTCGTAAGGCTAAAACTATATCCTTTGCTGCCACCATTTCCAAACGACTACCATATCCGTTTCCACTTTTCATCCAAAACTCAACATTGCAATGTTTTGCATTATATGAGCCCAAATTTGATATCTTCCATCCGGTAAGGCGCATCCGAAATTTTATGGATCGGATCGGAAGCTTTTTGTTTGGGAACCGAGTCGATGGCATAGGTTATGCTTTCCAAGTCTCATCATAATCACTTTTATGGTTCTGGAATTGAAACTGCCAAACAGATGGAAGTTCTTCATGAAATAACTTCACCTGAATTTACTTGATTCCTCTTTGTAATTCATCTTTTCCAAATAGCTTAATTTTACAGAATGTCTGTGCATTAGAACAGTACGAGAACCGTTGGACAAGGAATGCCCCCCCGGTGTTGGGTAAATATCGAAGTGTTCCCATTCTAGGAGGGTAAGAGGAACGTTGCTGGGGAATCCAGGGATCATACTGCCTCTTCAACACTTACCTCAATAATCGCATCTGCAACATTCATATACCTTTTGGAATTTCGTAATCATCACTGAACGGAATCAACTGTGATGTTTCAGGGTGTGAGCAGGATTAACGAAAAAAATAAACAACAATATCAGGATTTGTTTTCTTATATCCAAGTAAACGTTGAGCTACATTTTCGAAACGGCGTCATTAAAACACTCCAGGAAGTGAGTTTCGTTCTTTTTTTTTAAACTGACATTCATAATCACTATCCGTCCGTCTTTTAATTTTTATCAGCACAAATGATAATTCGCTTCTTTATCACTTTATCAAATTCACAAATCAATTCGATCACCTATATTTGTTGCCAGAACTACTTCCATGAGACAGCAAAATGAGAATGCATTAGCACGTGTTTTTTTGTCTCATTTATTCCGTGAGGACAATATGATGTTCTCTCGTATATGATGAAGACGTTAATTTTGAAAAGCGTCAAAATTTCACAAGCGCTTTAACTGCCTCAGGACATCGACTATATAGCTGTTGTCCTTTTTTTCTTTTGGATCATCAAACGGCTGTACGTATCTATTTGGAACGGATTATGAACGGCATCTTGTGTAGGTGTTAACTACCATGTTGAAAAATATTCGTGAATGAGTAAAATATGAGGCATCGTTTAATGAGAGAAATGAAAGTGAAATTCGAACAAATTGTTTTTATTTTTCTTCTATAAATATTGCAAGGTAATTTTTGCATCAAATTTCAATAAGATTCATGAAAAGTCTTTCTGTATTTTAAATGTTTTAGAGAACACATCCGTTCATAGTATCGCCTGGGAAAGACCAACCAAAAGATTCGGATTTATTTTTGGAGTTCGCTTGGAGAACGCTCACTGGTCAACTCATGTCATCGAATTTTGCCGACCAGTCAAAGCCGAAAAGAGTGAGCGCATCTTTTTTCTACTTCATTACAGTATAGACCGGTGATACACGCAAAGTGTTTGGGAGGGAGGGATGGTTGTGAATCATCCCATCTAGGAGGAGGTGGGAGGGGGGTGGTTGTGTGAACTTCCCCTTAATTAAGATTTTGAAAAACATTTATCATTTAAGATATATTGTCGGAACATTGAAATAAAATTGTCGAAGTTTGTATTCAAAATAAAAGCTGCACCTCGGGATCCTATTTTCAAAATTCTCCAAGAAAGTTTTTGCCTATAAAATATTCTTCGTTCAAATTGATTTTCTCGCACCCATTTTTTGACCACTTCGTACATCGTCAGCGTTATAGTTTATATTTGCTAACGCTACTTCCTTGCATGAAATTTAATGCCATTCACAATGCGTTCGTTGTCCATTTATAACTTCTTAGCCAATTACTTACAGACACCAAATAAAATCTACGAGTTTATCTTATGAACTTTACCAGTTGATAAGCACAGTTGTCGTGTAGGTGTACTAAGTAACGTCACACGCTCAGTGAGCATCGAAGCGATCGATGAACGTGCGATGTAACATGATCATACAGTAAGAAACACACAGGTGAAAATTTTGATTTTTCCAGAAATCCGAGGATGAAATTCTGAAGAGAACTAGCGTCAAGTGGAAGGAGCTACGCGAGTTCATTAAGGTTTCATTTCGGGCACGTAATCCGTACATCAGAGAGCTGGATAAGACGGTAAAGACCAAACTACTTTTTAGCCAACGATTTCATGTGTATATGCATAACACCGTATTTAGTCGAAAGAGTTCCCGGGTTCCAGTACCTCATTTTGCCCTTAACTCGTTTTATAGACGCACCAGGTAACGTGAGGGGGAGTATGTTCGATTGAAGATATTCACCGTTCAGCGTCGATGTGTGGTTGGTCATCCATTATACGCTCCATAAATGCGAACTGTTGCAGTTCACCCTCCCATCGGTAATATTTACCTTCTCG
>JPKZ01002213.1:0-18553 GCA_000803305.1 Toxocara canis
GCGCGTTTCGTTATCGCTGGTGCTCGATTTGATTTGCACTTAGCTTGACACTAACCAGTGAGTGCGAAAATATGGCTAGTAGCTTACCGTCTGCTGTTTCGCATACAGCTTCAGAAAAAGAATGCTTTGGCTAGCTAGATCGTTGAGTTCATTTTGTAGATGAAAATTTCAAGTAATCATAGGTGCATTTGTAAATATATTATTGTCCCGACTAAAGTTCCTCTATTTGATATAACCTCCATTGATGTAACAAAAACCAAAGCGTGACTAAAAACTGATAACATCGATGCAAGCATAAATTAATCTATCTGTGAATATACCGAAATGAGAAATATTTAGATACACGCAAAACAACCTAAATTACCTCCACCAAAATTGCTTAAAGAATCGACAAGGGGATCGTACTTCCTGTCCGCTTCGATCAATGATTTATGTTCACGAAAATAACTGTAGCATCTGTACGTGGCTAACAGCTTGTCAAGGTTCCTTTAGAAATGCTCATCTCGAATACGTTAGTATACGGTATTTTTCGCTCCGAGATCCGCCATCTTATCGGTTTCAATTTCAGATCATATCTGAATGTTATCTGCATTAGCAATTGTGCTCATCTGTAGCAATTGGCTTGCATTCGCTATCGGGGTTGTCTCGAATATTTTAGTGACTGTTCTATGCTTTATGGTGCACAACGAGGAAATCAGAGTATTCCGATGGGGTTTTGCTATGGTTTCAATCGTTGAACTTGCTGAATGTTTTGTTTTGACGGCTCTACAAATTGTAAGCGCTTTATGTTTCCCACTTTTTTTTTCTAAGGAAAAAACTATAAGAAGGAAAATGAGTATGTACTTAACAAGGAAGAAAACATGTTTAGGGTTGTATCTAATAACGCTGAATTTGCTTGCCCAAATATGTAAACTTAACGAACAATTACAACGAGTGAAAGGGTTGTTCAAAAAACTTTATCGCCTTTATGAGAAATATAGTTTTCACAAATTTTGCATTTCGTTTAAGAAAGCTGATCGAGTTCAGAAGATTGTTCAGATACCAGCAATGGAAGAATATTTTGCAATCAGCATGTGTTGTTGATTGAAATCAGAAAAGTGATCGATAGAGAAGAAGATACTGAGATATTCTTCATTCAGGATTACGAATATAGGAACTTCGCTTTGTAATAAAGTGTTTAATTTGCTCGGTAGCGCTACTTTATTACAGGGTTTGGAACACATGGACGGTACAACTGCTGTTCTTTTAATGGGTTTTGTTGCGTATTTCCCAAAGGTTGTAGTAATGATCTTCTATTTGGCGTTCTTAGCCCTATTCGTTCTAAGAACGCTCTCATTGCCTATAAGCTTTGTATATCGTTACGCTATCATTTGCGGGTAAACATTACTCTGGTTACAGATTCCATTGTCTAATAATTTCAACCGACTGGTTTTGGTAACATTTTACCAAACTATCGCGTTTTTTTCGACCTAACTGGTTGAATACGCAACCCAACCGGCTCTAAAATGCAGTAAAATTTTTGCTCACTTTAAGAGGCGATAAACTTAAGTAACTTAATAAACTTAAGCGATAAACTAAACTTAATAAATAAAGGTCCGATGAAATAGTTTGAAATGGGTAGTAAGTAGATAGCTGGTGTGCAAGTGTGAATGATGCCCTCTTGCATGCGAATCCAACCGAATTTTTCCATCATTCCAAAATAATCAGTTTATGGCAACTTCTCTCTCCCTCCTCTTATGCTCCGGCATCCGTTGAATTTTTCAGTCATGTATAACATTTCGTGAAGCACAAAATCGCAAGCAATGCTTTACCTGTTAGCTGCTGATTCATGCTGAAATTTTCGTTCAGTTGATCAATCAGCCTTCGAAATTCGTGCGCTAAACATATACCTTTCTGTGCGCTTTAGCAAATCTACATTTACAGTGTCATGTTCGTTCGTATGCATGTGTATGTCTAGGCTTGCGCTAGTTTCAGCTTGAAAACTACTCAAGCTAAAGTAAGAGAATTTGGTTCACTAAATATGAACCCTAAGGTGACTTCTAAAGTTATTTCTCACAGCTGTAAATAAACATCTAAAAGCATTTGAACACTCTCAAATAGTTTGAAATTTTAATATGCATAATTTATTCGCGTAATTTATAGCCAGCAGTCTCGGTTGGTGGTGAGAAGAGTAGAGGAAATTTTTTTCGAAAAATTTTTATTGTTAATCATTGCACTATTATGAATTCATCGTTATTTTTCCGTTTCATGCAAAAGCAATTTATCTTATGAGCGAAATATCTTAGTGCGTTTGCAGGCAATCTCCTGCCATGCAGTCTCATTCCCCTGACTTAATATTCGTTTTTTTTTCTTTAAATCCTTCTAGCAAGCTAGCAATTGGTTTTTTAAAACTTTGCATTGGACATGACACTTTTTTGACTTCAAACAAATCCATTCTGAGCTATCTTTCTTTAAAATAGTAAACCACCAGATAAGCCAAACTGAACGGATAAAAATGCAAAGTCACAAAGAAAATTCCTTTATCAGTCATAGCCTTCTCAGTAATGCCGAAAGTGTAAAAAAGTTTATTTTTTTGATATTTTCAGGAAACAACGTCTTCGGAGTTTTTTCACGATCCGAAATGTAATAATTCTTCTCATATTCCTTAACTTGACTTCTCTGCTCATATCTGCGGTCTCAGTTCCGGCGATTTACAGTTATAAGACCAATTTCACGGAAGGTGATCTGCAAGGCCTCGGCTACATTGTTGTTGTCCATTTCCTCGATGAGGTTATTTGACAAAATTGCCTTTTGCATCATTTCATTGTTTATAGCAAAGGAGTTGCTCAGTGAAGGTGTAAGATTATTAAATGATGTAACGTATCTAATAACGTAGAGGTGAATGCCGTATGTGTACGCGTACGATGAGAGTTTCACGTTCGTTACATAAGCGAACGAGTGCTTGCTTAAAAATAGGCTCACCTCATGCACAAACGTACGATTTGCGCACTATGCATTCGATGCTCGATTTTGCTATGGCCTAATACGCGTATCGAATTTGTACCGCTAGAGAAGGATGATATCCTCGAAGAGAAGATCCGCTGAGAAAGATTGATGGTTCACTAAACTTTGCTCGCAAATAATGCTCTTGTATACGAAAATAAGCACAACGAAAGAGTTTGAAGTTAATTGCATTGTTTGAAATGAGATGTAAAAAATTTTGTAGCATTGCTGTGTATCGTAATACTTTGTTCAATTAAACCAATAAGACGATACTAATGGATCGCATGAAGTAATCGTTAGTAATGAAGTAAGTTAACAAACGTAGCGCTTACTGAACACACTGAATTCGAACTCTCCACATGACGCACAGGTGCGATAATCATATTCTGAAGCACATAATGAAATAGTTGTTACTGAAAAGTGATTTCATTATGTACATTCTCCGGTGTAACTTTTATTCAAATAGTAAGCCTTTCATATTTCCGTTTTCAGTTCAGAGGATGTACGATGTTTTTTTGCGCAACGTGTATTGTATTATTCGTGGTGGCATATACGTTAATCGGTTACACAACGACGAGCGTATATAGATTATTGAGTGCAAGTGCCATTTCCTCTAAAACGAAAGCGCTGCAAAAGGAGCTCACAGTTGTAATGCTATTACAGGTGAGTGTTCGGAATAGTTGATTAAAATTTACGCATGCTTTCATGACTTTGAAATCCTCTGTATTCCTCAGGAATGATAAAATTTTTTCGGTATGATAAAATTCAATGCTTAATTCCGCTTCGAAATGCATAGAACTTCATGCGTATTTATACATATTGATTTGACGAACGTTCATCTACCATAAACCTTCGAACTCCAATATTGGGGATACAACATTTGTTTGGTAGCTGAGGGAACAAAGTAGAAAGTGAGAAGGGAATTTAATTTAAAAAGGAGGGGGGAGGGGGGTTCTTATGTGAAGTAGACGAGGGGTAATTTCGATGGGTGACTGAAATCGAGGTACTGAATGAAAGGACATTTCTAATACTGGACTCATTGTCACTAGCCGATTCAATACGACGAAGAGTTTGTACGAGCTTCCAACCACAAAACAAGAGGAACAAGAGGGATCTTGATCTTGAGGTGGCGAATTTTTTTGGGAAAAGAATTCCCGAACTTTTCTTTTTGTGGTCTATGCGGAAGTACACCAATGCAAATTGCGAATCCCACATTCGAATCGTCCATATCAAATAATATTAAGCTTAGTGTGCTGCTGTTTACCATTATTCCACACGTTTGGTACTTCAAATAGATACAGTAGATTTGCTATTTTTTTGTATTTCTGATTTTATATTTCGTTTAACAAATGCTATCGCCTCGTAACTTGCACTCTCTTATGCAATAATTATGAGCGTTAGGCATTTACACGTTTATAGTTGCGAAAACTCTGCCATAATGAAACAGTTCGTTAGCAATGAATTTCATTTCAGCACTGATTCAATCAACAAATTACGATTGATTGGACATTTTAATTAAAACGGTTTTATGTCACTTAATTTGAATTAACAGCTATTAACTTAAGCTACTTGTTGCAACCGTACAACTGGTGCGCTGTTTCTAGGCGCCACTGCTCGAGATAATTTTATAAAACAAGTCTCGCACGGATATACGCGTGACGTAATGAGGTAATATCGCAAGGTCGTTTCGCTGAAATGTGCTTAAACCGAGCGAATTTTTTTTAAGAACTTACAAAAAAAGCGTGCCAAAGCAACAGTTTGATGGGCGGGGGTCGGGAGGGGTGGGGTGGGGTATGACAGATAGAGTATATCACCATTTTCTCCATCCTGACTTAATGGACCTTTCTGGTCCGCTAGAGTCCGTTAATGCGCATGTCACTTAATTTGAATTAACAGCTATTAACTTAAGCTACTTGTTGCAACCGTACAACTGGTGCGCTGTTTCTAGGCGCCACTGCTCGAGATAATTTTATAAAACAAGTCTCGCACGGATATACGCGTGACGTAATGAGGTAATATCGCAAGGTCGTTTCGCTGAAATGTCCTTAAACATAAGCGAATTTTTTTTAAGAACTTACAAAAAAAGCGTGCCAAAGCAACAGTTTGATGGGCGGGGGTCGGGAGGGGTGGGGTGGGGTATGACAGATAGAGTATATCACCATTTTCTCCATCCTGACTTAATGGACCTTTCTGGTCCGCTAGAGTCCGTTAATGCGCTTATTTTTATGTGCTTTCTCCATTCCCCTTTCTCCCTTCCGTGTTATTTCTGACTCTTGTGACACTGACACTACAGTTGAGAAATACTTGTATGTATGGGAGAAGGAGAACATTATGAACGACGCCATTTTTAGTATATCATGGTTGTTCTGAGTTTCCTTCTGATACGAATGATCGTTGCCTAACGGGACGACATCGTAGCTGACATATTCGACGGCCAGCCAATTTTAGTCGCTGAGTCTTTATGCAGCAAATAGCCGCTTGCTGCATCACCTGTTCTTCTTTTTTCACTTCATTACTTCGTTGGTGCGCTTTAAAGCCCAATATACACATATTTAAAACATAATATATTCATAGGCATACTACATATTTCGCTTCTCACCCCACCCAAAATTTGCCTATGTTTTATACAATCTTTCAGATCGCTGCTCAACATGTCGTTAAGTAAACAGATCTGTGAATCTGGCAATCGGCCGTTGCGGTCGACGGTTCTTATGTCGAACAACCTTTGATGAACTAGTACAATTTTTGAAGTAGTAATATCACGACTAATTAATTGGCATAGATAATTATTTTTCAGGCTCTTTTGCCGGTCATCTTCACGATAGTACCAATGATCATTTTCACAACGATGCTTTACGGGAATCTACGATTCGGTCCACAAGCTTCGTTATCAGCAGCACTCTTGAACTGGCAAACGTGTTTCAATCCGATCCTGACGCTGTGGTTTGTGAAACCGTTCCGCAAGAAGATTGCCAGTCGATTTGCGAATTCATCAACCGAAACTGTTGCTGATATTCATACAACATGTCGAGCAAAAGGACCCGCCGATGGAGACGTCAAGCAATGATCGAGTGGTTTCATGCGCATGCAAAGAAGCCAGTAGACGGATATGACAGTCTTATATCGTTAACTGCATCACTAATCTCAAAAAAGAACTTAAAGGAACGGCGTCAATGGTTTGGAAGTGAACCTTTTTGAGGGAAAACAAGTAGAACCAATGAATACCATATGTTTTATAAACAATGAATACCATACCTTGTATACATTTTACTTAATGTCAAAGAAATCAAGTCAATGCTTTACCGTTATCGTGTTAAATGAACAAAGAAAGAAACGGTTAAAGTGAGTGAATGTATACAAGGACGAATGCAACGAAATGCAAAGATGGCTTATGATTTCTTTAAATGGTATTTAAGCTAGAAGTTCTTTTTTCAGTTAAAAATAGTTCTAGATATCCACAAGATGCTTGGCGATGACTGACCGCCTTGAAGGTTCACTCATTGGTTTGTTGGAAAAAAAGAATAAAAAGTAATTTTTCACGAATTTGGATCACCATTGGCAATGGCAATTGCAAAACTGATATTAAGTGAAAACATAAACAGGAAATCATATTGACCAGCATTTACAAGGCCACATAACTTTTCCGTATAAATTAATAGAAAGAATCTTAGAAAGATCGAACGTGGAGAGGTGGCAGGGAGGTGGGGTGGTGACGTGAGATGCGATGAAGGAAATTTAGGAATCTAGTTTTCTACAGTTGTTCAAAGATACGATTCTGCTGCTCGACCTTGACCGTCTGTTTGCCTTTGTTTGCAACAACATCTTACCTCGACTATTTGAATTGCACGAAATGCACTAAAATTTTCAAAAATTTCTTGAATTAACCACATGTATTTCAATGACAAATTGGCTGCTATCATTACGGAAATCACTTTGAATGCAAAAATAATCTCTTATAACAGCTGTATATCGTACGTATGTCACATATGACTAACAAAACGAAGATTGATAAACGCTAAATTGATGAGTCAAATCGATTGATCGATTGCGATCAAAGAGCATAAATTGGAAAGTCTTGCAGTAATAAAATTAAACCATGAAGAACGCCAAAATGAACGATGTTCTCCAATTACAGATTATTATCGCAGCTCTCTATAAAGATCCTCATATTTACACTAATTTTGCCCTATGGTATCTTCTTTTCAATATATGGCCACTTTAGAAAAATCAACTTATCCCGGTCGATTGAGAACGCTTCGAATATGGATGACAAAATTTATGATAAATTTATAAAAATTTGTGAGACAATAATCTGACAAAATTTATAACATATTGAACAGCATTGACTACTGTCGCTTCTCTCCGAGCATACATGCCATAAAATTTCACGTTTGTTTAGCGCTCTTGTCAAAGTATGAATTGGATCAGCTTTCTTCACTGTAAAAAAAAAAGTCTCCCACTCATTCTTCGGAATTGAAAGCATTTCTTTCGGTATGCATTAGCCGCCACCGGAGCACCAATCGTTTGTTATCGATCCGCACTGAGAACGGTAGAAAGAAATACCTCCCATCTACCCAAATCGCTACCCACAAACTACAATCTCATGCATATTTTCTAATTTTTTTTTCACAAAGAACAAGTCAGTAAATTTTTTCAATAGTGAGCCTCTCACTCTGTAGCTTGAAAGAAGAAAACTTCATACAAATCAAAAGTTTTGCTCAACGCTGATAGTCATACAGCTCTCCTCGACATATCTCATATTTTACAAATTCATTCTTTAAACGCACAACAAAATGTTTTATATACGTGAATTTTTAAAAAAAATGTTTTAATGCACCTTCGTATCAAACTTTTTGTTTTACGGAAATGATACTGCGTTCGGCATTATGCCATTACATTGACCGAAATATTTTACAAATATTAAAAGAAAAATATGGATAAGAACTCCTGAGCACGTGACAGATCATCAACGTACGACTTAAGCCTTATGTTTAGTTAGACGGCTCGCTTCTTGAATCAACTTTTACGTAGTACGAGCACTGCTTGTATAAAAGTATCAAACACGTCATACCATTCCGACTTGGTACAACCTCAGGGTTTTGGCCGTGATGTTCTCGATGAAAAAAAAAGAGGATTAGCCTTTTATTTTTAATTTCGAACATGTTGACAACGAAAACGATTGGTGAAAAGTTTTAACAACATAAAAAAGTGTAAAAGAACGCAGAGCTGTTTAGTTGAAACAAAAACGTTTAAACGCGCAAACACCTTCCCGAAAACATTTTGGGAAACCGATCGAGAGAGAAATAAAAATGGGAAAAATAATCGCTTACTTTTTTTCTTTTTTACTGAACGTAAATCGCTATCTCAGTTCAAAAAAAAGATCAACAACACCTTGAAAAGTACTGTCAAAATGTGGCGATCGTGGAGGCGGCAGAAAAAAACATCGCATAGCAGAGATGGTGCTTCGATAATTTTAGACCAAGTGTGAGACCTGGTATTTTCGTTTACTGGCGCATTCACTAATGATTTTCACAACGCTTTCTACTGTGTTACGCAGTTGAATATATTCGCAATTTTTTCACCGCTCTTTACCGATCGGGCCCTAAGCGCGATGTGTTGATGTTACTGAGGTCAGTGGTAGAGCCCCCGCTTCGCGTTCGGGGAGACCTGGGTTTGATTCCCGAGTGCTTCCACCACCATACCACTGACAGCCGAACTAGCGGGTGGTATTAACAACTAGCTACAACAGCCAAAGGTATAGATGTTACTCGTCGTGCGAGCCTCAGTAACATCCATACATTTAGCTGTTGTAGCTAGTTGTTAATACCACCCGCTAGTTCGGCTGTCAGTGGTATGGTGGGAAGCACCCGGGAACCGAACCCAGGTCTCCCCTCACGCGAAGCGGGGGCTCTACCACTGAGCTACTGCCTCACTGTGCAGCTTTGCTACTACTGTGTATATACCTGAACGGAGGATTTTTTAAGAAAGATATCCAAGTATACGACATCACCCATTTCAAAGTTTCCTCTCTGGTTTTCATTCTGTTCCCATGCAGCATCCCTCTTGCTCACTCTCTCGCCCTCTCTCTCTTTCTTGAGTGTGCATCCATTTCCGAAAGATACGTGAAGCTAGAAGTTTTGAGGCGAAACACGGCTAATGAGAGAGAAAATGTTTCATAGGAATGTGTAAGCATCGTTGTCAGTATGGTTGGGTTTCTTCGCTTCTAACTTGCAAAGTGAACGAAATATCTGCAGAGGAGACGGAAGGGGGGAGGGAGATGAAGGGCGGGGGTGAGGGAAGGACTACCATGATATGCGCTTTTGCAAGTCACCGATCAAATCAGCTAATCCTTTTAATAAGCTGCTCATGAACAAAAAAAAGAAACCAAAGGTTCTTTCGGACCGGGTAGGTCGTACGAAACTGCCATAAAAAATTCACTTTTATATGACCAGATTGGCTGCATAAAAATATCCGCAAATTCCTACCGTCCTTAAACTATACAACTTCCCCAGGAGCAGAGAAGTTGTTTTGAAATTGCATCTATGAAGTAACTCATGGTGTAGATCACACTTACCAAATTTTGTAACTCCTCATTTAGTGGGTTCCCGAAATGAAACAACGAGAGGGACTGAGAGGTGCACTCAAAATCAGACGACCGTCTGTTCACGTTTATGATTGCGTGTTTTTGTGAAATGTTTTCGGCATATTGGTTGTATGTCCCTCCATTTCATATGCTCTAAGAAAATTTTAAAAAATCGACAAAAATTTGCCAAGTTACAAATTTGTTGAAGCGTATAAAGCTGCGCTGATCGTCATAAAACCCCAAAAGTGATTAAACTTACCTCCGTAACGAAATTTACACACTAGTTCGTTTTTCGTTGCACACTTCATCAAAAATCTTCGACTTTGACGAATGCTGCTATATTAAATGCCAGGGGCGTTACCTGTTGCAACTATAAATTCAGAACTCATAGTGCTCTAACCTGTAAAAACGCCGTATGACCGCATTTTTCAGTTTTAGCTGAAAGGTAGGCAATTCTTAGACTGGGCTATTTCTAAAGTAAATGGTGATGCTTCTTGCACATCTGCAGGACAAGTTTCGTATGACAACGGCGGAGTTTAAGTCATATAGGTGACATATTGAAGTATATGGTGGGTGACATATAAGTGGATACGGTAGGTGACATATTGAAGGATACGGTAGGTGACATATAGGACTATACGGTAGGTAAAGAATTGAAGTATATGGTAACTGACATACTGAAATATACTGTAGTACGGGAGCATTTTAGCGTTCTCGGCGTTGAAGACATTGTTAAAATATTTACGCTCCTGATATTTGTCACGTTCATTCATTATATTCTTAAAGATTCAATGTTGGCATAGGTGTATATCGTTGCCCAGGCTACCCTTGCTTCAAACTGTTTTACATCAAATTTTCTGCATCCAAAAAAAAACTAGTCATCTTCGATACAAAACCCTACACCATAAAGTGCAACAAAATCAGCTCGATCCATCGCCAAACAAAGCTTTCTTTTGCTATCGGCTTCCAAACTCCAATCACTGTAACCGATTTCATTGTTTTCGTTATTGTTCACAATTTCAATCTTTTTTCTGTCATTTATGTTTATCTTTTGTTTTGAAGCTAATTTGCCTTTATAGTTAGGCGACAAACATCGATGAATTACTAAAATATAAAACTTATCTCATTAGTATAGAAATTAAAGAATTTTGTCTGGATTTGTTCAAATAAAGCGATAATGTATACATCAATTTGTTCCCTTGCAATCAATTTTTTCTCTCAAATTTCAGATCACAAAATGCCTTCTGCATTTGCAATTGTGCTTATTTGTAACAATTTAATATGCTTTTTTCTTGGAATTTTCTTCAATACGATCATTGTCTATCTATGTTTCACAGTAAGAAATACGGAAATTAAAGCTAGTCGTTGGGGTATCGTAATGGCGGCAAGTTTTGAATTGGCCGAATCTATCGTCCTGACGGCTTTACATGTCGTTAGTACCTTGTTGATTTTTGTTACACTAAAATTTTATAAACTTTCTTGCTGACTTACTTGACAACTTACTATGATTCACATAAGAGGTATAATCAATACTTAAATTCGGCTCCCTCATAATCCGGCTATTTGTTTGAGGTGAAAACCTTTATCTCTTAACCTTTCTACATCACTCACTTAGTTCATAAATAGTCAAGAGTCCATGCCATGAAAAACTTTCTAAAGTTACAATTTTCAAAACGCCTTTTTGTGACTTCCTGTCTGTTCGGATTTGCGTGTGTCCGCCTGTTGGGATCGTTGGATTCAGTAGCCACTATAGGTTATGAAACTTAGTCTATTTATCTACTCGATGGGATGTAACCTCTTAAGCTCTTTTTCCGATCAGTCGATCTATCCCGGCTAAAAGTGATAGTGATTTCACGTTTGATCCATTGCTCTTTTGGATCAAAGGCAACTTCCGTCTGTGATTTTTTTTACACGTATTGTACAGTCGGCGTTACCCATATCACTTAATTGTTGAGCATTAGCTAATGACTGATGGCCTAAACGATATAACGGTATGAGAAGAAATTATCGTCTTTTTAAAAAAAGAACTTAATTTCTTAATCGAAATTCTGAGCTTTGTATTGTATAATTGGAATGAAAATTATGTGTAAAGTTAGTTCGCAGGAGTGGTTGTTTGAAAAATGCATTCAGAAAAGAGAAGTAGGCTTCATTTAGTTGATCGAGAACTACACGCTATGCAATATAGCTCGTCAGATATGTATGCAATTCATGGGGTATGCTATTCAAGCATAATTCATATGAGCGCTTCAGCGTTCAGGTAGGCATGTTGGAAAACAATATATCTTATACAATTTTAATGATGCCAATTTTGTATTAAAAATTCAACCACAATTAAGTCATCAGTTAATCATTCCAAATGTAATGAAAAACTTTACAAAGTGTTAGTTGACTTGTAACGAAGAAGATTGTTAACGAATACGAAGGTATTTCAAACTTATCAAATTTCAGGGTCTAGGTGAAGTGAATGGTACCCCTTCGGTTGTTTTGCTCGGTATTGCCGCTGATCTTCCACTACTCGTAGCGCAGTCTATTTACGTAACGTTTCTAACATTGCTTGTTCTTCGATTAGTGTCTTTACCGTTAAGCTTCCTATACCGATATGCAATTATTTGCGGGTAACGTTTACTTCATATATACGCGTCATTTGGTCATACTTTTCAAGTGAATTCAGTTAGTCGCTTAGCGATACAAATCAATTACTCACGGGAGCATTTTAGCGTTCTCGGCGTTGAAGACATTGTTAAAATATTTACGCTCCTGATATTTGTCACGTTCATTCATTATATTCTTAAAGATTCAATGTTGGCATAGGTGTATATCGTTGCCCAGGCTACCCTTGCTTCAAACTGTTTTACATCAAATTTTCTGCATCCAAAAAAAAACTAGTCATCTTCGATACAAAACCCTACACCATAAAGTGCAACAAAATCAGCTCGATCCATCGCCAAACAAAGCTTTCTTTTGCTATCGGCTTCCAAACTCCAATCACTGTAACCGATTTCATTGTTTTCGTTATTGTTCACAATTTCAATCTTTTTTCTGTCATTTATGTTTATCTTTTGTTTTGAAGCTAATTTGCCTTTATAGTTCGGCGACAAACATCGATGAATTACTAAAATATAAAATTTATCTCATTAGTATAGAAATTAAAGAATTTTGTCTGGATTTGTTCAAATAAAGCGATAATGTATACATCAGTTTGTTCCCTTGCAATCAATTTTTTCTCTCAAATTTCAGATCACAAAATGCCTTCTGCATTTGCAATTGTGCTTATTTGTAACAATTTAATATGCTTTTTTCTTGGAATTTTCTTCAATACGATCATTGTCTATCTATGTTTCACAGTAAGAAATACGGAAATTAAAGCTAGTCGTTGGGGTATCGTAATGGCGGCAAGTTTTGAATTGGCCGAATCTATCGTCCTGACGGCTTTACATGTCGTTAGTACCTTGTTGATTTTTGTTACACTAAAATTTTATAAACTTTCTTGCTGACTTACTTGACAACTTACTATGATTCACATAAGAGGTATAATCAATACTTAAATTCGGCTCCCTCATAATCCGGCTATTTGTTTGAGGTGAAAACCTTTATCTCTTAACCTTTCTACATCACTCACTTAGTTCATAAATAGTCAAGAGTCCATGCCATGAAAAACTTTCTAAAGTTACAATTTTCAAAACGCCTTTTTGTGACTTCCTGTCTGTTCGGATTTGCGTGTGTCCGCCTGTTGGGATCGTTGGATTCAGTAGCCACTATAGGTTATGAAACTTAGTCTATTTATCTACTCGATGGGATGTAACCTCTTAAGCTCTTTTTCCGATCAGTCGATCTATCCCGGCTAAAAGTGATAGTGATTTCACGTTTGATCCATTGCTCTTTTGGATCAAAGGCAACTTCCGTCTGTGATTTTTTTTACACGTATTGTACAGTCGGCGTTACCCATATCACTTAATTGTTGAGCATTAGCTAATGACTGATGGCCTAAACGATATAACGGTATGAGAAGAAATTATCGTCTTTTTAAAAAAAGAACTTAATTTCTTAATCGAAATTCTGAGCTTTGTATTGTATAATTGGAATGAAAATTATGTGTAAAGTTAGTTCGCAGGAGTGGTTGTTTGAAAAATGCATTCAGAAAAGAGAAGTAGGCTTCATTTAGTTGATCGAGAACTACACGCTATGCAATATAGCTCGTCAGATATGTATGCAATTCATGGGGTATGCTATTCAAGCATAATTCATATGAGCGCTTCAGCGTTCAGGTAGGCATGTTGGAAAACAATATATCTTATACAATTTTAATGATGCCAATTTTGTATTAAAAATTCAACCACAATTAAGTCATCAGTTAATCATTCCAAATGTAATGAAAAACTTTACAAAGTGTTAGTTGACTTGTAACGAAGAAGATTGTTAACGAATACGAAGGTATTTCAAACTTATCAAATTTCAGGGTCTAGGTGAAGTGAATGGTACCCCTTCGGTTGTTTTGCTCGGTATTGCCGCTGATCTTCCACTACTCGTAGCGCAGTCTATTTACGTAACGTTTCTAACATTGCTTGTTCTTCGATTAGTGTCTTTACCGTTAAGCTTCCTATACCGATATGCAATTATTTGCGGGTAACGTTTACTTCATATATACGCGTCATTTGGTCATACTTTTCAAGTGAATTCAGTTAGTCGCTTAGCGATACAAATCAATTACTCACTTACTTATTACTCGTTGAAATGCAAGTCATTTCAGCTAATTGCAGTGCAAATTTATAAATGCGAGCACACAGAATGCGAACTAAGTTTTAAACAAAGTCTCGAACAATTGTGGGCATTTTTAAGCAAAACCATTTTGCTTAAATCTACCTTAACATATTATACCATCTAGTACCATTATTGATCATTCTTATTCTTACCGCTCGGGCCATCAGTGCGATGTCTCGATGTTACTGAGGCAATCGCACGCCGAGCAACAGCCATCCCTTTGGCTGTTGTAGCTAGTTGTTAATACCAACCGCTAGTTGGGCTGTCAGTGGGAGTGGGAAGCAGCCGGGAATTGAACCCAGGTCTCCTCGCATGCGAAGCTGAGGCTCTACCACTGAGCTACTGCCGTCACACTATTGATCATAAGAAATGAAAACTGAAAAATTCATGTAAAATATCATAAAGGAGCCTCTATTGTGATGGAGATGGCAACTGGATCGGTTTCAAATTTATAGACGCGAAATTCCCTTTCATCTTGTGATATCGTTGGATAGAACATCCATATGGCAGTGTTTCTTTCCTGCTTCTACAGTAAATACTGCCCTAACAGGAAGCAAACACTACCGTGTGGATGGGTTTATCAACTATGATAGCTGTTTTAGGCTATTTTTTGTTACATAGAAAAAGAATTATCACTAGTAAAGACAAGAAAAATTTCGTTATTGTCCGCAATCCCTATTTCCTCAATCTATTGATCGGAACTGCAAATAAGTAGCATTTCACGCTTATTGTTGTTGAGCTAATCCTGTTTAAAGGGCAATATTTCAGACGAATTTTGCTAATTCGTAACAAAATTTTCAACTGCGATTAAAGTGGTGCAATTCTCTAAAACATAGGGACGTCAGTCGCTTTTTTAAATAGTTTTTTTTAGCCATACGAGTAGCACTAGTCATGCATTTGAAAAGGCGATAGTAGACAACTGCGAATAATTCGATATTGGCCGATTACATTTAAGTTTTATGCTTGTGTTCGGAGGTTCAAAAACTTGAGCTCATCCCAAAATCGAACTAACTAACCTCGATTCGTTTCGAAGTACGATGAAACGATAGTTGTTCCTCAATGAAGAACTCAAGAACTCCGCCGCAAGTGAGTAGTGGTTAAACTGGGCAAAATGTGTTGGAACCAAACTGCTCTCAAAGGTTTCGGTCGCACAGCTTGAAATAGGCTCGATAAGGCCGATTTTTAATCGTCTGTAGATTACGATGAAGAAACTGTGGCGAAGTGTATTTCTTCAACCATGGATTTAAAATACCAGGAAATTAAGGTGGATCGAATGAATCCAAAGATCAAACAATTACTGATTTTGCTAAATTGTAATCTTCTGATTGATCTTTCATCGATGAAAAACGTTTACTAAGGCAACTTAGATGAAAAATTAACCATAAGTTAAAATAGAGGCAATAGAATGGTTGTAGCAAATTATAGTTCTATCCTCAATCGCTCCTTCATCATCTTGTCCAGAAAACAATGCTCATACAAATTTCCGCATGATTTTATCAAGCAAGGTATGTTTTATGCGTCAGTCGTCTAGCGTTTTCTCAGTCATGATTCCAGGCACACTTTCGAATGTTCTGGCACAGTCATATATACATTTTTCTATGCGCCCATGAAGCGTACCCTGCCAGATGAATTAGAACTGAATTTTATAGAGAGCATTGAATGATTTGTTTTTTGTGTAAACCACAGAATGTACGATAATTAGTCGTAAGCTTAAAAAAACTAATCGTAAGCTAAAATTATGGCGTCATACGGTTTGTACAACATAGCGTTTTTGTGCGCACTTTATTTAGATGAAAGCGCACTTATAGAAGCCTTATGCGTTGGTGTTTGTAGGTTCATAGGTCATGCATCTCTCATTCAGTGCAGCCATTTCAGTTGGCGAGCTAGGAAATTTATCGTGATAAAAATTGCAAGCATAATCTATGCTATTGCATGGGCTTCAAAATACTATTGATCATTCTTATTCTTACCGCTCGGGCCATCAGTGCGATGTCTCGATGTTACTGAGGCAATCGCACGCCGAGCAACAGCCATCCCTTTGGCTGTTGTGGCTAGTTGTTAATACCAACCGCTAGTTGGGCTGTCAGTGGTATGGTGGGAAGCAGCGTGGGAAGCAGCCGGGAATCGAACCCAGGTCTCCTCGCATTCGAAGCTGAGGCTCTACCACTGAGCTACTGCCGTCACATTATTGATCATAAGAAATGAAAACTGAAAAATTCATGTAAAATATCATAAAGGAGCCTCTATTGTGATGGAGATGGCAACTGGATCGGTTTCAAATTTATAGACGCGAAATTCCCTTTCATCTTGTGATATCGTTGGATAGAACATCCATATGGCAGTGTTTCTTTCCTGCTTCTACAGTAAATACTGCCCTAACAGGAAGCAAACACTACCGTGTGG
Source organism: Toxocara canis (assembly GCA_000803305.1). Classification (NCBI taxonomy): domain Eukaryota; kingdom Metazoa; phylum Nematoda; class Chromadorea; order Rhabditida; family Toxocaridae; genus Toxocara; species Toxocara canis. Next base: position 16,727 of record JPKZ01002213.1, read on the forward strand.
ATGGGTTTATCAACTATGATAGCTGTTTTAGGCTATTTTTTGTTACATAGAAAAAGAATTATCACTAGTAAAGACAAGAAAAATTTCGTTATTGTCCGCAATCCCTATTTCCTCAATCTATTGATCGGAACTGCAAATAAGTAGCATTTCACGCTTATTGTTGTTGAGCTAATCCTGTTTAAAGGGCAATATTTCAGACGAATTTTGCTAATTCGTAACAAAATTTTCAACTGCGATTAAAGTGGTGCAATTCTCTAAAACATAGGGACGTCAGTCGCTTTTTTAAATAGTTTTTTTTAGCCATACGAGTAGCACTAGTCATGCATTTGAAAAGGCGATAGTAGACAACTGCGAATAATTCGATATTGGCCGATTACATTTAAGTTTTATGCTTGTGTTCGGAGGTTCAAAAACTTAAGCTCATCCCAAAATCGAACTAACTAACCTCGATTCGTTTCGAAGTACGATGAAACGATAGTTGTTCCTCAATGAAGAACTCAAGAACTCCGCCGCAAGTGAGTAGTGGTTAAACTGGGCAAAATGTGTTGGAACCAAACTGCTCTCAAAGGTTTCGGTCGCACAGCTTGAAATAGGCTCGATAAGGCCGATTTTTAATCGTCTGTAGATTACGATGAAGAAACTGTGGCGAAGTGTATTTCTTCAACCATGGATTTAAAATACCAGGAAATTAAGGTGGATCGAATGAATCCAAAGATCAAACAATTACTGATTTTGCTAAATTGTAATCTTCTGATTGATCTTTCATCGATGAAAAACGTTTACTAAGGCAACTTAGATGAAAAATTAACCATAAGTTAAAATAGAGGCAATAGAATGGTTGTAGCAAATTATAGTTCAAGTTAAAATAGAGGCAATAGAATGGTTGTAGCAAATTATAGTTCAAGTTAAAATAGAGGCAATAGAATGGTTGTAGCAAATTATAGTTCAAGTTAAAATAGAGGCAATAGAATGGTTGTAGCAAATTATAGTTCTATCCTCAATCGCTCCTTCATCATCTTGTCCAGAAAACAATGCTCATACAAATTTCCGCATGATTTTATCAAGCAAGGTATGTTTTATGCGTCAGTCGTCTAGCGTTTTCTCAGTCATGATTCCAGGCACACTTTCGAATGTTCTGGCACAGTCATATATACATTTTTCTATGCGCCCATGAAGCGTACCCTGCCAGATGAATTAGAACTGAATTTTATAGAGAGCATTGAATGATTTGTTTTTTGTGTAAACCACAGAATGTACGATAATTAGTCGTAAGCTTAAAAAAACTAATCGTAAGCTAAAATTATGGCGTCATACGGTTTGTACAACATAGCGTTTTTGTGCGCACTTTATTTAGATGAAAGCGCACTTATAGAAGCCTTATGCGTTGGTGTTTGTAGGTTCATAGGTCATGCATCTCTCATTCAGTGCAGCCATTTCAGTTGGCGAGCTAGGAAATTTATCGTGATAAAAATTGCAAGCATAATCTATGCTATTGCATGGGCTTCAAAATAAAATATAATAAGAAGAAATATAATACATATAATAAGAAAAATATAATAAGGAGAAAAAAAAACGAAATATAATAAAAACATAATAAGCAGAATTTCTATGCATGTGAAAAACACCATGATAAGGACATTCATTACGGGGAACAATGTGGGTCTCAAATTCACTTCTTTCTTTGGATTTAAAATTCGTCTCGTATGATATGAAACGACGCAACTACAGCATGCATTAAGCATATGTAGCCTCAAAGTGAACTTGTCGAGGCGAAGAAAATTCGCTCGAAAACACGTACCAAACATCGAAAGGATCACGTACGCCTCC
>JPKZ01002213.1:18626-56067 GCA_000803305.1 Toxocara canis
ATTATTTAATGGCGAGTCGAGTCGAAATGCTTTTGTGTAGTGCTCATTTGTTGCTCAAGCGTTCGGAACAACTTAGACAGTTTGAATTAAAATCGTCGAGTGTATGTATCGGACTAGCTCCTCGATCCGCTTTCCAATTTGTTCTAAATGTACTGAGTACGTTCATTACTTACAACGGTATGCTTTCGAAATGGCAGTCTTTAAGACTTCTTACATGATCCAGTGGAGTTAGTAAATTAAAGGAATCGGTAAAATATCATTTAGCATACCGTAAAAACACTTTTCAATGGCTTTTTTGTTTCGTTTCTCGAATCATCTAGAAGGAAATGGCGAATTCACAATGGGCGCATAAAAGTTTAAGAATATGCAGGAAAGGAATTGATAAGGAAAGCCGTATTTTGGATTTGATTCTTTTTTTTTTTCGGTCGCATATAATCTGAAACATTTTTTTTTCTTGCAGGAAATCAAATGTTCAGAAACTTTTCACTGTTCGCAATTTAACAATAGCATTGATTTCATTCATTATATTTTCCGTGCTTATATCCCTTTGCGTAATTCCTTCAACTCATTTCATCTACATCTCCTCTATGAGTAATGATCTTCAAGGCATAGGCCGTATACTGGGAATCGTATTCCTCTCAAAGGTCAGTTGTGAACGTTATACTTTTTCGAGACAAATTAACTTCTCAATAACTTCTTAATGCTCCAACTCATTCGCATGTATGTATCGGTTTGTTGTGTGAAATCTGGCTTTATATTTTTCACTGTAAACCTTTCGGTCAGTTCAATCTTGTTCGACTGTGTAGACTGCCCGAGTGTTGCTGAAACGCCCTAACGAAAAACGGTCACTCTCGTATCAGGTATGGTCTCTTGTCCGCAAGAATCAGTTTCATCCCTACTCCTTCTATCTATCACCTGTCCGCACTCATGACTTTACACCACCGCAGCTGAAGCCTTCTTTTTTTCCCTCGATCGGTTCTCATCACTTAAAAAATCTCAGCCCCCTTTTGTTGACTAGCTATTCGACGGTCCCTCACAGCGCTAGCCAATAAGCTTTTCTAAGCCACGCATCAGCGTATGGCATATCAGGTAATAAATATGTCCACCCTGTTAGTTCAGAGTGAGATTAAGGAGGAAATACAATTCTAGGCGAAAAAAAATCTGGATAAAGTAACTATAATAACGAATAAATGTAGATATTCTCATTTCTCATGCTAAGAAAACGAAAATTTTCCAAGAAAAAGCAGAAAAAGAGCTTCTTTCAATTAGATTCATTAACCTGCGACTCACCGATGCCCTTTTTTAGTTCTTTGGATGTGTTATGTTATTTTGCTGCGTATTTTGTTTGTTATTCGCAATTTCATATACGATAATTGGTTATTCAGCAGTAAACATATATAAAATGTTAAATACGAGTATCGTTTCATCTAAGACAAAGGCATTACAAAAGCAGTTAACACTCGCAATGCTTATACAGGTTAGTACTCTTAAGCGTTTGTTTTAAAAAAATGCTTTTCAATGAGATTCCTCCAGTATATATAAGACCCCTCCTATATATGTAGAGAGCATAATAAAGAGCATATGAATGCCTATGTTCGACATATCGGTAATCACTTTACCACTTTTTACACCAAGAAAATACCAGGAATATACCGAGAAAATCATCCTCTCTCTCAGCAAAATTATCTCTTCCTCACCCTTGCAAACACTGCGGAGTTCTTTATGCCTAGAAGCTTATCAGTTTTACAGCTCATTAAGCAAGTAATGCTTTTTTTTATTAATGGTGCTTTGGAAGAAAATCAACCGCACGGTGAGAGACACTCAGATGGAATGGAAAAAAACAAATTATACCGTCCCTAAATTTGCAGAGCTCATATTTGTCTACAACCGAACTTTGAATTGAAATTTTGGGAGCGTGTTAGGTATAGTTCTTGTTTTTCAGATTTTAACTGGTACTTTTCTAGCTTTTTATTATTGTGATGATAGTGTTGGGGCTTCTGCCTTCTGCTAGAGCATAGTATATTATGTATGAAGTTAATTTTGGCTGAATTTTCCGTGTTTTTCATTTTAATGGTGCCAGTTTGATTTTTATTTTCTTGTATATGCATTTATAATTGGATTGGACGTGCTTGGTAAAACATGTCTGGTGAAATACATACACCTGAATCAAGTTATGGAACTAATCTTGAATAAATAGCAGTCTTTAAAGATCGCAAAACAACTTTCAATGCCCACAGATATCTCAGCTCAGTCATATGCATTTTAATCCTGTCTGTGTGCTTATCTTCTACCATGCCGAAGATAAAAATGCCACTTTAAAGCAATCACTGGAAGATGCTATATATATATATCTTTTTTTTTCGTCAGTTTACCGCACTGAGGTTGGTGATAAAAATAATTAAATTACTGTTTTCGACTTGAGCTAATTTGTTCAAAAGCACTCAAAAAAAAGAGCACTTAAAGTAGAAATTAATTTAGTTCAATTAAGGCATTGCGAAAAGCATACGCTTGCATAGAGAGGAAAACAAATGTCAAACAAATTACGCCAAAATACCATTAGGTTGGCAAGTACGGTGGCACCCATATCTCTATGTTTGCAGTCCATCCTGCCAATGGCGTTTACGATGGCACCCATGGTCGCGTTTATTGCGATGTTTTTTTGCAATTTAAAAATTGGCAAAATCGGATCGATGGCAGCCGCACTACTAAATTGGCAACCCGGTGTGAACGCCATATTGACGTTATGGTTTGTAAAACCATTTCGGAGAAAGGTCGCCGGTCGATTTATGAAGCAATCGCTCATCACCGTTGTTCCTACTACCTATACCGTGACACGAGTAAAAGCGACCGTTGATGCAATGATGCTTTCAACGAGGAACAAATAATGAAAAATAAATTTCTTTTGAATTGAAATGAATCATTTATTTTCACGATACGTGCATAATATCTTTGAAGATTTCTTGAAGTAATCCATAATGAAACTTACCGTCCACCAGACAGTCATCTCGAAACGACTGGAACAGTTATGTTTAGAGAAGGAATTCATGAGAAGAAATTAGAAACGAAGCATTTAACGCACTAGTTGTGTCACATATATGCACGTATCCACATACATGGAGTTGAAAAGGTGCGACTTAAGAAGTTGGTTATTAGGTATTTAAATTACCTGCCCCCTCGGGCATTTAACAACCGGTCTAAAGTTGGTTGTGAATGCACTTCAGGAGAAGGCTTATCAGCTAAGCGCTACTGTGATCTTCAATGATCTTGTTTATCATAACTGCGGATGTAATGTTACATAATAGCCGATGTTATCCCTTACGACATAATTATAGAAGAAGCAAAGTGATCGAGTTTAAGCGAACGTGAAATATGAGCGAATCAAACAAGCCAGCGACTTGTTTCTAAATTAGCAGGACGTTGATGCATTAGTCGTCACAGGGTAACAGCTTTTTTGTCTATCCTCTAATAAAGTTTCCATTTGGATGACTGACCTCAATGAAAACGGATGCGTTGATATTGTGGTTCAGAATATGGAATCTGTAGCAGAAGCTCCAACAGGAGTAGTCTGGTCACCCGATCAGCTCAACAGCCTGAACTTGACGTCAAATGATCTTCGTATTTGGAAACAGTGGTTGGAAATTAATGAGAAGCTAATGACTAAGGCAGTAAGCCTATTGAGTAGCCAGTTATAGCCCAGTTGCTGCATTGAGGATCGCTAAGCTTTTATGAGGAAGAGTACAAAAGCTGGTTTCTTTTGACAGCTTCTCTACTCGACTCGTTAATAAGTAACACAATTCGCACACAAACTTTTGCGTACGTTGAAAAAATTTCCTTCGGTTATATTCTTTTTTTTTCGTCAGTTTACCGCACTGAGGTTGGTGATAGAAATAATTAAATTACTGTTTTCGACTTGAGCTAATTTGTTCGAAAGCACTCAAAAAAAAGAGCACTTAAAGTAGAAATTAATTTAGTTCAATTAAGGCATTGCGAAAAGCATACGCTTGCATAGAGAGGAAAACAAATGTCAAACAAATTACGCCAAAATACCATTAGGTTGGCAAGCGATAAGACAACAGCTCGGCATATGAGATTAGCGGTGATACGTGATCATGGCGAGAAAATAATTTTAAAGGGGATTTGCAAATAACTATTAGCATTCTTCAATGGTTGCTTAACTGCTTGGTATGGTTTAGATAGTTATATGGCGAAATACTTGAGAAAAATGGAAATGAATTGTAGAAAAATTAGATTGTTGTATTTCTTCTTTTTTTTGCTCTACAATTCAAGGGCTTATATTTTTTCTCGAATTTCACTAACTCTGCGCTAAACGATAGTGCCTCTTCAACGTGAACGGATATGCCTCAAATGTAATTTGGAAATGTTTTGCATTGTGTTTGAAAATTTCCAAATAGCGCTCATAACTGATGAAATTTTTTGCTTAATGTGAAGTGAGATCTTGTAGTAGGCTCGATGCAGATGTTCGTTCTGAGATTACTTAGGTTGTACAATGATAATGCGCTATACAAATAGCAATAAGTTCGTTTCTATTTTTCGCCCCTTCATAATATCATAACCCCTGTCAAATTTAAATTTGCTATTTGTAATTCGGCCATTCTTAGCGTCATTTCCCCGTAATTGAATTCGTTTATACGATGAACAGTAGCAAATGATCATGAAAATCATGAAAACAATCCATAAAATTATGGAGATCATGAGAACAATCCATAAAATTATGGAGATCATGAGAACAACCCATAAAATTACGAAAACCATGAAAACAATCCATAAAACTTCCGGGTTATAGCAATGCTTAGTATTATTTGTCAGGGCCAGGTGAATCGAAATGCAGAACTGCGAAGCCGAAAGAGCTTGCGATGTGGAAAGCTCAAAAACGCGGATCAGCTTGATAATCGCTCGATCATCCGGATCAGCTAATGTACACTTCCATGTTAAACTACTGCTTCACTAATTATTCGAGTAAAAGGCACCAAGGTCGTACTGAAATTCGAACAAAACGGGGAATGATGAATGCACGGCTAGCCCAATGATTAGCGGGACAACGGATGAGAATTGGCATTTTCGGAAAGGCATGTCAGGGCAGCCGGCGACATTTTGTAGCGAGCTGGATTGCCAACTTTGGGCCACGGCGCTTTGTCTACGAATATCCACCAGTTTCGCAAAATAGCTCAAGCGTACTTTTTTCGTCCGATACCTATATGCACTAAAAACCCATACATATCACTGTCACAAGAACAAAGCACAAATACACCTACGAAATTGCTATGTGTATGTATAATGTGGGAGAATAAGAATCGGAACGCACTTCAGCGCTATCAAACCAAACTCTGTGAGCGATGCACAGCAGTGATGTATGATTTCTTTTGTAATGTCAAATTCGCCATAATTTCATGGTGTCATATTTGTGACGCATTAAAATGTTGTCCTTGGGTGGAAAATTTCCAGCATTTTAATCAAACAATTAAATAATCGAACCCAATCATGATCGAATTGAATTATAATTGAATTGAATTATATGTGCCTATATTTGCAGTAAAATCGGGTATCGATAATCGCAAAGCATAACGCAAAAAAAAACGATTATATTCAATGCTTGTACAGTGTCTGATTGAAGCTGTAAAGTGCGCAATAGCACGATGCCTTTTGAGTCTCGCTATACAGAAAGATGAGCATCTTTACCAACAACTCTTGAAAAGCACAAGTCAGACATAGAAAAAGTCCACCATCATCTCATAAGTAAACGATTATGGAACCCAACTTTCCAACAACACCATAAACGCAACATGGAAACCAGTGATCAACCGATTGCTGGAACCAGATTGGTGAAAAAACATTCGTATACATTCAAGCCCTCGTAGTACCGAACGGAAAGAACAGCTGAATTACTGTGCGGACCGAGTAACTTCTAAGCGCATACCCACACGCTCCAGTGTGCACTTGTAATGTGTGCAACGGCAGTCGTAGTTTTAAAAAAAATTCATTTCATCCATCTCGACGACACAGTATATATTTACAGACGTTTAAAAATGAGTAATTAAAAACAGCGTGTAACAAGTATCACGAAGAGGCGTCAAAGCCAGGACTGTATACATGAGATCGTCAAAGTTGCAGGTAGATTTATGCCGCGGCTTTCTTCGCCCTCGGAGCACTCTTCTTGGGCGCCTTAGGCTTCGCAACCTTCGGCTTCTTTGGGCTCGCAGCTTTCTTCGGCTTAGCGGCCGCCTTCTTCGGTGAAACCTTTGCCTTTTTCGGCTTAGCAGCAGCCTAAACAGATGTACTTCATAAAGCTTTCGTGCGAGATGGTACCATATTCCGGTACACACTAGACAATGCCGGACTCTATACGATGAAATTAGAATTAGTATCGTCAACACTGACATAATGGATTTACAAAAAAAATAACGCACTGCTACATTGTGAAGGATAGGGTACCCTATGAACTCGTTCAAAATGAATGAAACAAAAAGAGACAGCACCTGAGCTATACTATGTCACCGAGTGCAGCATAATTCATAGTACAATAACGATTCGAAACGCTGTGCGTTGCTTTCTTTTCCATATGTCCTCAAACAAAGCAAAATCATTTGCCCAGGTGTATTCTTAACGGCTCGACTATGATGGACTCCTCTCATTCCTATCAGATATATTAACAACGTTATAAGTCGAACAACGCACCTTCGTGGGGCTCTTGGGCTTTTTCGCTGCGGTTTTCTTCTCACCTGCTACCTTCTTTGCTGCCGACTTCTTGGCCTTCTTCTTAGCAGTCTCAGCCTTCTTGCCCTCGCCAAGTCGAAACGAGCCGGACGCGCCAGTGCCCTTCGTCTGCTTCAACGCCCCAGTCGACACACCACGTTTCAGCGCAAGACGCAAATGCGCATTCACCTGCAAACGGATCAATATGACCTTACTTAGGGAGTAAGTGCAAAGGAAGTAAAACAAATCTGGAATCAGCTAATGAGTTCCTGGCTTTTACAGAATCGAAGATGGAGGGACGACGAGTCGAGACAGGTTAACCTAAACTCTAAACTGGCCAAAACTGCTTTTCAAAAGCTAATCCCGCTAGCCGTTCTGCGTTCCCATAAGATTCCATACTTCAAAATTTCACGTGCGCTCTACGCTGTTCATTTCGCAACTTTCTCTACTATACAACTGCTCACCACTGCCACCGGTGGTATGACAGGAGGAGGAAAGAGGGGGGGGGGATAGTGGAGGAAGATTGGGAATCAGATGGAATCAAATTCGAATAGATAAACTGCGCCTCACAAGGCATTTCGCATTCACATTCAAAAAGGCAGGAAATAGTACAAAGAATCTAAACAACGGTCCAAGACCAACGTCGGATATCATTCTCAGTGCGCAGATGGATCATGCGTGAACAAACTGCCAAGTTGTTCTGCGCATTACGATGAGGAATAAATTTTCTGGCGAAGAAACCAAAATCCCAAACACCTACCGCTGTCAAGTTGTCGCCGACTTTATAGTGCTGCAGGATGTACTTCAGAATCGCTGCCCGGCTAGATCCCTTCTTCTCCTTCAACGCAACCACCGCCGCCTTCACCATGTCACCATATGCCGGATGACTAGCTGGGGTTTTCGGAGTCTTTGGCCTTCCCGCACCCCTCCCCTTCTTCGCCGCCGGCTTCTTGGCTTCAGCTGTCGCCGGAGAACCTGCAGTAGCCACCTCAGTCGACATCACGACGCCGGGACCACCAACCACAGAAAACTTCGACGTATTACGTATTACAAATGGAACTGAACGCAAACGCGAACTGCAGAGGCTTGCATTGCAATGCGTTTATATCGGGCGGTGCAAAACTACGCTGGGACTCTTCGGCGCTCTCTCATTTCTTTGTGAAAAGACTCTGAGCGACTGGTAAGTATTACCGAGTTAAACAGCTATAACTTTTTAACGGTTGCTTCAATTTGATTGTAACTTCCGTAAGCTGAAAGAGCATTATCTTGGCTACATATCCCATATACACACTTGGAAGTTTCTTATAAAATTTGCCACGAGATGAAGCGTAATTTGAGGCAATGTGAAAATTTTTTCAAAAATTTTCATTTTCGGATAAAAATTTTGACGAATTTCACCCGTACTTCAAAAAACCATCTCTGCACCAATATTTTTAAGAGAGTGGCCTATAAGAATCTGGAAAATTATCGCCAAAAAGTTAATTCATTGGTCATTTAGTACGACTTTTTCATGAGGGTACCTACACGACGGTAAAGTTTTGGACTTGAGTTTCTCGACTACAACTGAAGCTACAGCAATGAAATCTAGTTCGTTAGAATCGGACTGAAATGTAGAATTCAAAAATATTAAATTTATCAAAATCGGTTCAGCATATCACTAGAAAAACGGGTCGTTGATTTGTGAACGTTGTCATTGTTCGATGCACTGTTTGTCGCACCTCGCCGTCTCAATGTTGTGTCGGTCTCAGCTCGTATTTTCCATTGGTTTCCTTTATGGATAGTTTTAAGTGAAGTATTCGTGAATCTGAGATAATTAAGATTAGACGTAGAAAATAACGTTAAGCATCAACCGTTTACTTATAGAATTCATTATCTGTGAACGTAACTAACTGCAAGAATGCAGTAGTTGCACATTCCACATGCCATTTCGCTTTAGATAGTTGTCCGCTTAATCGATTGTCTATATTGTTTGATTTGAAAATTTACTTTGAAATACGTCTTTAGAAATATTACTATCGAATTTTTATTGCTAATTACTGCATTAAGAACTTTCAATGAAGGGCCACTTTCTAAGTGGATCTAATTGATGAGCCTCATCGAATCAACCTCTTACCGAACCTACAAACCATTGGTGTGATTGTATGAAAATTTTAAAAATCTTTTTATACTCAGCTAGCTACTCGATCGAAATGATTTGCGCAAAAGTAGCTATAGTGTTATAGAGTATAAATTGAAATAAAATATTCATATCAAAAATAAAATTGAGGACGATGGTGTAGCGATAGTGTCATTTTTAGAGAATGAGATTCGTTAGCTGTTATATGAAGAAAGATGGTATGCATCACTGCTATTAAGTAAAGCTACCATCGTCTACCATTTCAAGCTACCATTTCAACGAATCATTGTTTTCTTGGCTTACATAATCAAATATTTAGGTATGCAAGCCAAATTGTCTTCGTTTCGACTTTTTGAGCCACTTTTTCACAACTGCTTGAACGTTGGAATGTTTTGATGGTTTTTGTTGAGTAAACTATTCTGTTCTTGTGCCATGAAGAAAAAAATGCTTTGTTCTTGTTCCGGAAATAGCCTACTGGTGCAACCAGGAACAACAAGAATCGGTCAAAATGGTCTACAATTAGTACTATCGTTTGTGAACAGTTTAACAAATAGTTTGAGGAAGTGGATGTAGGAAACGATTGGAGGCGATTGCGATATACAGCCAACTAGGCCTTTATTTATTTAGTCCATAGAAGTAGCTCGCTTTGAAGACTGATTCAAATATGGATATTATTTACCTCTCAAACATGGTTACTTTATTGAGAACTCTTAAGAATAATTTGTACTTAAGAGTTCAGACGTGTGTATTACCGACATACTCCTATGCTCTATACCACGCCAACTCCTTATATGACACTGGGCAATGGTAAATGAATTTTACTTTGATTTCTCTGAACAAGTTGTTTTCTTGACATAGAGATCGTTGTAGTGTAAAGCGATTGATGTTATATCAAGGTTACTCTCAGTTAGTTCTATGTGCCCTTGATAATGGTACAAAGCACTGAAACGCCCAGTAAACAAGGTTTGTCGTTGCAAAGCAGATCTTCATCGACAATACCGCTAACCGCATGTTTTCTAAAATTACTTTGTTGTTATCGAGTTATCGCTCGCATGCAAAGTACTCGACCAATTTAAATTTACATATACACATATTCACACGCTTACACATACGTGCAGGTGCTCCTTCCTTGTCGACTAAATCAAAAGATTAAATGATATGCAAATCGGGTGGTGAATAGCCTTCTTTCTTATCTTTGTATCCTATCTGTATTGTCTTTGCAGCGTCATAAAGGTAGTCCTCATCTGTCGACAGAATAAAAGATTATATTCGATTCGATTCGATTCAACTAGTGAGTACATAACTTTTGATCACTATATAGTGAATGCGTATTTTCACATACCCTTGAGAGACCAGTAACTTTGAAATAAATTCAACTTTAGAGGCAGCAGTGAATTCAAAATGTGCAAAATATGAAACGGTAAGTATTGGATCGTTAAAGAAATTTGCTCTCGCAGTTGGCACGGTCCGCACAGAGAACAAGGTTTCTGCATGCAACATACATACGCACATAAACACATAAAAATGAATACACACTTGCAGCCATAGCGCATGGAAGGCATCAGAGGCCGCATTTACACCAAACCATTTCGAATATTCTTTTGGCCAGCCATATGGATAGCCAAAAGATGTTTATTAATATTTAGTATAAGATATTTATTCTACACGAAAGGTTCCTTCGAATATTATGAGCTGAGAGGATATCATAAGCTTTACGATTATTTGTTCATGATTTGTATAGATAGAAGTTAGCTTTATTTAAGCTTGCTTGATTTTTGCCTTATGAAATTGATCCCAAAAGGTTTCGCACATTGCTGGACCAGTCAGCGTGGTCGACGACTTTGAAACAAGTGGGAAACTTGCCACGGGATTGACGCGATATACGTTTTAGTATTTCAGTCGATTTTGTAAAGTGCCCATAGACGACGGCAGCTCAAGTTTTATTCGGCCCCCCTTACAAATCCCTGCCAAAGAATTATTTTTTTACGCAACCCGACCGTCGAAAATGCAACCCGTCCTTAAATGCATGCATGTGTCTCTTTCTCTTTAACGGGTACAGCTTCTTCGGCTTTAATAAACTGGATTGAAATTGTTATTAGGGGTTACTTTAGAGTACAGATGAGAACTATCAAATTTCACTGCTTGAGCTTCAATGATTCCCGAATTGGAACTACCAGATGAATAGGCAGATAGATACGCACACACAAACGTATGCACAAAATGACATGAATATAACATGCTTTGCAAGATGTCAAACTGCTTAGAATTATTACGGCTGTAAAAAAAACTCCCTTACTGAGCGGGGGTAGTTTGTCCGTTATCAGAGACCGGTGAGCCAAGATTCGGCTTAAATGTGAAAAACATTCCCACAGATCCAAAGGCAGTTGTAATTTCATCGACTCCCTTCGTCGATGTAGCTGACAACGGCGCTTAGGACTGAGAGTCATCGCCTCTTCATTTCCATCATTGTTGTGACCAATTTTGGGTCGCCTGGTGGTCTACTTGCTGGTGATCCTCTGGCGGATCCGCCGCCAGTCGAACGCGGATGTTTTTGCATATCGGGCGAAAGCTCTATCGGTTAAGCTACTACACCTGGTGAAGAACGTTATTTATTTATTTTTTTTTTAAAAAGTCTTCTTTTCCGCAAAAGTGCCAGCGAAGAAAAAATTGCGAAAGACAATTTAGTTCTCGTCGGAAAGCGAAACCTACATTTAAGTGCAGTGTGTTTAAAACCCGTTCAGGATGCTCACTGTTCATGCAACTTAATTGATTCATTTCGACTTGTGGTGCCACTCAGCACATGTATAGAGATTTCTTACGAAATGTATGAGAAAGTACAAGTACCTGCGTAGCGGTGTAGTAGCATATGCTGTGCCACGGAAATACTTGAGCCTCACATTTATAATTATGATTTGTTTACATGAATAAACATTCAAATCGATAAGTTTATTAACTGGGTTTTTACTTGAGTTTCGTGTAAATATTGAAATATTAAATTAAAAAGCTGAAGATCGCGCAGTTTTCAGAAGCGGTGCTGCATTGATCGCAGTAATACAGATACAGTCTGCGGCGCAAGTTGCACATTCATGAATCACAACCAGTTGCAACTGGTTCATCATTGCACATTCCTAGAACGAAATTTTCTTGAGAAAAAGTTCGAAAATTCCATTTTCAGACGGAAAATTTGAAAAATTCTGTTTTCAAAAGGAAAATTTGAAAAATTCTATTTTCAGAAGGAAGATTTGAAAAATTCTATTTTCAGAAGGAGAATTTGAAAGATTCTATTTTCAGAAGGAAGATTTGAAAAATTCTATTTTCAGAAGGAAGATTTGAGAAATTCTGTTTTCGGCAGGAAAATTTGAAAAACTCTTTTCAGAAGGGAAGTTTGAATAATTCAATTTCCGGAAGGAAAATTTTTAAAAATCTATTTTCATATGGAAAAGTTTGAAAGTTCTTATGTCGAAATCTTCGACGCTTTTGCGTTTCGACGAATTTGTGTTTACAAAGGCGTTATGCGAACGTCGTTCGTTGTATATGCACTTATATCCGTTTCTGTGTATACCTGATAGTTAGTTTAAACTCAGAAATGATAGAAGCTAGGTTGATGAAGCTCGAAGTTAAAGAAACTTGTCGACCATAGGTTGATGATATTTGCAAAGTACAATGCTCATTCAAAGATCATCTTCGATTTGTTATAGTCATCGCGTCTACCGCTTCTCATGCTGATTCATCGGCTGTCAACACCCTTAAAGATGTTGAAAATTTTTGCACTCTCTTTGGAAATTGCCCGATCATATTTCCATTGGTCCTTTCTCAACGAATGGACCATTACCTCGTTGGTGAGAGCCAAATCATCCGTTGTGTCCTGCTGGTTAAAAGTCTTAGTTGTTCGGTTTCCTGTCATAGGCATAGGTAAATGTGGGATTCGGTTTCCTGCTAAGCGATGGTTCTTTGCACACCAGCAATTTCGACTAATAAGGGTAATATGGCGTTTGCAAATTATGGTTCACCTACGATTATTAGCGCTGCTATAGAACACGTTTTCGAAAAAATTTTTTTTCCGAATTTTCGAGCAAGGATACACTCAGTCGACTGATTAGGACTGCTCTGAAACGTTCAAATATGCTTTCATTTTTTTGCTTACGATGCTTGATTCTCGAGTTATGATCGCTTGAATTTTCCGATTCCCCCTTTCTTCTCCCTTGCTCCTACCCTTGCTGATAACCAGTGCTGTTTCTAGGCTTACCTGGCCTGCTGTTACCCCGTGCGGAGTTCATTACGATTTGTGATGAAAGTGTTACGCTTTTTTTTCAGTTTCAACGGATACGATTAATCTGAGTCTTCTTTCGAAGACTCTTCTCTTCTCGTCGTGCTCTCCGTTCCAAAATCGTTGTGAAAAAAAAGAAGCAATTTTATATCGTCTCTTCATTCATTGCAATTATAATTTGTTTACTTCCACTTCTTAACAACCGTTACTACAACTTTTTCACAAATAATTTGTTTTTTGGTCAAATAGTAACGTCAGATTCATCAAATGAACTTCGAACACCATTGAGCATCAAATCATACTTTTTATCGCTTCGCAATATGTCTATTGCCAATCGTTGCTAATCTTTGCTACTCTCAGCATTTTTCGTTTCTCGAATCTGTTGCTATGAAAGCGATGAAATAACGGCGTCAAGTATTCCACAAGTGGGCCGGCCCACTTGTATCGTTACCATACAGAAAAACCAATTAAGATGAACACTGATGGGAAATGGATGCACACAATTAGAAGCAGTAAAGGCAATATATACCAATCATGAAGACGAACAAAGAAAAAGAAAGGAATGGGACTAGTTATGGGAATTTTCATGCAATTAAAAAGTGCGTGATACAGGAGATTCTGAGTCTCGAACTATCAGACTCGCTGCAAAACTCGAGTCAGCTCCCTCAGTTGACCGGCGAACGGCCAACTCAGAAGCCATACATAGAAGTGGGAGCAAGATTTGGTTGGTTCGCAGCTCGTGGAACATTTGCATACATCATTGCTCACTTGAACAAGATTTCTTACAGAATCGGAATTAAAGAAGAAAGTGGTGGGCTTGTGTTCTCTTTCTTCGCTGGAGGGGTGAGGGATTGAATATGAAGGGATCTCTTTTGAAAGGAAATCGCATATGAGAGAAGGGGAAGGGAACTTGTGCAAGGTTTCAACTGCAAGCGAGGAGGACGAGTGAGCAGACTAAAGGGCGGAATTAACTTGAACAAGAGTTCTTACAGAGTCGGAATTAAAGAAGAAAGTGGTGGGCTTGTGTTCTCTTTCTTCGCTGGAGGGGTGAGGGATTGAATATGAAGGGATGTCTATATTGAAAGGTAGGCCGAAATCGAGGTTTCACGATTCTTCGCGAAGAAAAGAATGAAAGAGAGAAAGTAAACGGCAAAATAGGTGGGGCACTCCGGTAAGGTCTAAAGCTAAAGTTGCGGACTTGCTTCTGGAGCTGACACTTTTCCACTAAAACTCCGAAAAAGATGAATGCTCTCACATAGATTCCTTCGAAAATGAGAGATTCTAACCACACAGTTTGCCGTGAATGCGAATCTTAGGCGAAATAAGCAGATTTTGCAGCCACATTTAAGACTTACAAAAAAAGTCTTATAACTTGCACAAAAATTTCGCAAAAAATTTTGCTACGAAAAATGAAACAAATTTTGAATCGCCTTCTTCAAAAAGAGAACTGTTTAAAATTCGAATAGATTATGATAACGTCTGCAAAAAATGCGCTCAAAATGCTGTATGCGTCAGGTTTCTTTTGTTTTTTTTTTCTCAGTTACTTCCGCTATTTGTTTTTCGTTCATGATAATCACTACACGCAGTATTAACTAAACAAATTAACTAAAGCGCTGAAAGCCTAATTATTACGAGGGATTTTTTTAAAAAAAATCATCATTTTTGTATCGACTTTTCGGAATTTTTACAGAGTCACACTTTTTTCCCAATGCTAGGTTGAGCAACCCTTGTAAATGGTGCACGTATAATAAAAATAGACATCTTTATGAAATTTTCACAAAACAGCCCAATATGGTAAAGCAAACAGACGACAGTAAAGTGCTGTAAGATTGGATGTGATGAAAACTATGCGATCTGTTGATAAGGTACTCAATTCTAATGTAAAATTGAACGGCTAAATATTCGAAACAGTCAATGTTTCCGTTCTCTTTGAGAGTGGTGTAGAGGAGTGAGAGATGGTCTTTTTGGTGCAATTTCAAGCTGTCGATGATGTGATGGTTCCTCGATCGGAGGTTACTCGTCCAGCTTAGGCTAGCGTCAGACCTCTCGCTGCATCCTCGAACCTCCTCAGAAGATGGTATTGCACAAACTCTTGTCATCGCCTTTGCTAGTATATTATTGAAAACGTTTGTTTGGGTATTTCTCGGTTGTCCAGTTTCTCAGTTCAAATTCATAGCAAAGAGTAGCTTAAGCAATAAAGTTGTCTAAATTATACGAAACTTTTGCGCCATTTTACGCATTATAGCTAGAAAAGAATGAAAGAGAGAAAGTAAACGGCAAAATAGGTGGGGCACTCCGGTAAGGTCTAAAGCTAAAGTTGCGGACTTGCTTCTGGAGCTGACACTTTTCCACTAAAACTCCGAAAAAGATGAATGCTCTCACATAGATTCCTTCGAAAATGAGAGATTCTAACCACACAGTTTGCCGTGAATGCGAATCTTAGGCGAAATAAGCAGATTTTGCAGCCACATTTAAGACTTACAAAAAAAGTCTTATAACTTGCACAAAAATTTCGCAAAAAATTTTCCTACGAAGAATGAAACAAATTTTGAATCGCCTTCTTCAAAAAGAGAACTGTTTAAAATTCGAATAGATTATGATAACGTCTGCAAAAAATGCGCTCAAAATGCTGTATGCGTCAGGTTTCTTTTGTTTTTTTTTTTCTCAGTTACTTCCGCTATTTGTTTTTCGTTCATGATAATCACTACACGCAGTATTAACTAAACAAATTAACTAAAGCGCTGAAAGCCTAATTATTACGAGGGATTTTTTTAAAAAAAATCATCATTTTTGTATCGACTTTTCGGAATTTTTACAGAGTCACACTTTTTTCCCAATGCTAGGTTGAGCAACCCTTGTAAATGGTGCACGTATAATAAAAATAGACATCTTTATGAAATTTTCACAAAACAGCCCAATATGGTAAAGCAAACAGACGACAGTAAAGTGCTGTAAGATTGGATGTGATGAAAACTATGCGATCTGTTGATAAGGTACTCAATTCTAATGTAAAATTGAACGGCTAAATATTCGAAACAGTCAATGTTTCCGTTCTCTTTGAGAGTGGTGTAGAGGAGTGAGAGATGAGATGGTTGGTGCAATTTCAAGCTGTCGATGATGTGATGGTTCCTCGATCGGAGGTTACTCGTCCAGCTTAGGCTAGCGTCAGACCTCTCGCTGCATCCTCGAACCTCCTCAGAAGATGGTATTGCACAAACTCTTGTCATCGCCTTTGCTAGTATATTATTGAAAACGTTTGTTTGGGTATTTCTCGGTTGTCCAGTTTCTCAGTTCAAATTCATAGCAAAGAGTAGCTTAAGCAATAAAGTTGTCTAAATTATACGAAACTTTTGCGCCATTTTACGCATTATAGCTAGAAAGTTCTCTTAATAAATGTTTAGAATGTGAAGGAATTCCACTTTTCAAATGTGCTCGAAAATGTTCTATTCTTTTCGTAAAAAGTAAAAATTGATTTTTTGAAAAATGTTTATTTCGAACAAAACTGGAATATAGGTGAACGATTTTAATGGCAATTCAAAAATTATCGATTGTTTTAAGTTGCTGAAAAGAAAAAAAAAAGTGATTTCATCCAATAAAATGTAAATTTTTCTCGCTTAATAACTCTAAAAGCACATCGCAAAGAAAAGGGAAATGGATGAATGGCTTATTTCAGACTCCAGCTTTAAATGTAGGTGATCAATTTCCATACAGTTGTCGCTGCAGCACTCGAGCGTCTTAAATTTTACGATAAAGATACTTAAAAGAGCGACGTGCTGTTTACGCAAAATAAATATACGCATGTGAAAAATAAGGGATGGCAGATTGTAGAACCGGATAAACCTAGCTTAGATGAAGCTCGACGTTTTTGTGCCATCGCATGCTTCGCTTCTGATCTTTTCTTGACAATTATCCGGAATTGATCAGCTTTCTTTCGTAGGTATCCTACGTGAGTCGACCAATTCAACTGGTGAGACCAATGTTATGAAAGGGCTATAAAGATTCCAGCAAAACAGAAATTAAGATTGGAATTGTCAATTATTATAGCGATAAGCAGCATAGTTTAGCGCATATGAAGAGAGGAGCTAATCAATGAAAGAGGCGATTGATTGAGCCTGCTGATAAGCGTTTTAAATTAATGACCAACTGATTAGCGGTTTGCAAAAATTCAGATAGAGAGTTCCTCGATTTCTGAAGACGTTTTTTGGCTAGATTCTCTTCTCAGGCCCCATACGTTGACGTATTTCAGAAATCTCGCGAATGATGCGCCGTTAGGTTGTTGAGATATTGATCGGCATTACCGAGAAGTATTGACACTTTTCTCTAAATTCTGGATTTTCGATTTCGTTTTCATCAGCCCATTTGAGTATTTTTGCTCCAATCATTGTTAGCTCTTACAAGATATTTGAATCGGTTGTAGTGATCATTGACATTCGAGCTGTGAAAGTTCGGAGTTTTGGGTGCCATAAAACTCTCTGAGCAATTTCTGACGGAGTCCAATTCCCCGCTCAATTACACCTATGAAAAAGGTTACGATAAACAAAAAACATTGGCAGTGATTTTAAATGCCAATCATAACGAGTAAGACACTGGCTATTCCGCTCCACCAAGTTTTACGGTCTAGTCTCTTTCTCTACTCCCCTTCAAGAACTAACCATTTGAAAGAAAAGTTACTATGGAAGTGAGCAAGCTCTCAGTCTCAGTTTTAATGAAGGTTCAGTTAATGGCGAGAAGCACGAAAAGTGGAATGCGTTATCGCCTTATGTTTCTCTACTGAATGTCGCTGTTCAAACGTGGCGATCGAGATAAAACTCCGTATGAATTAATTGTTCACTTTAACGTGGCAACTAAACGTTCACTTTTGAAGTGTATGGACGAGAACATTGATGATGCATTGCAGCCAGTCTTCTTCATCAAGCATCTGAAAGCCGGTTAGAAATTCAAGTGAACACCGTTCGATAGCAAAGTGAACATCGGTGAGCGCCATTTTGCGCTGTTACACTCTCTGTTACCGATCATCCATCCGTCCACCTTACGAATGGTACGCTCACATCCAAAACTGTTTGTGTTCAATAAAAGAATGATGATAAATTTCCCAAGAGAGTGCACATTCAGCTCGGTATTATTGTTGTTTATGCTGATTGAAATCATATGCTAGTAAAGGACATGCTATTAAATGGTTTGACTTATATGTCTTTGTTGCGAAACGCCGATACCAAACGACTTCTTGCGCTCATTGTTGGCGTTCATTTAACGATCACCTTGCCACTAATAAATTTATACCCGCAAAAAAATGATCATGCTTTGCGATTATTTTTGATCTTTGCATAAGTAGTTTTAATATTAGCACAACGAATTTGGCATTTAAAAACGAAAGTAAAACTGGTAAACTTGTCCGATTTTAAACCCTACCCATCTGCATCTCAGACTGTACCGCTTTTGCCATCCTACACTTTCAACCCGTTCAGAGTTTGGTTGCAATTCGAACTGATTGACAAACATGCTCTTCCCTAATTAAGCACTACATGATAGCTTCCCGATTTAATTGGTGGTAAACATGTTTTAAAATAGACATTATAGAGCACGCCGCAATGAACTTAAGCTGATCTTCACCGAAGACAGTTTCGGCGAAGAAATGAAAAAGAACAAAACGATGTCACTTCTAATGAAAATCACAGTAAATCGAAATATTTTAAAAAAACCCGCGTTCCTTTTAATCATTCCATCTCGAGCACTTTTTATCAAACCGTTCTTAAACCGCCATTGAATAGCTATTTGCTGCTTTTTTTTTTTTTAAAACCGAAGTCTTTCCGTTCCATAATGCCGTTGTCATGGAAAGTCCATTGTGAGCGATCAGCGATCTAGTTTTTTTAATTCCGGAAGGGTAAAAATATAGCGTAATCTGCATAAAAAAGCGCCTACTCATACACTCAATCTTGAGTGCCTATTTACTCTTAAAAAAAAGGTAATTTCAGCGTTAGTTTTTTGGCTTAGTTATTCGTGTGAAAATTACATCTGTCTTTTTTTTTTTGATGACCTCACTTTAGAGTCATTCCATCACGCTTTGTTATATTCCAGTTGCTCACAAATAGTGATCATTCGCTGAACTGGAGAGCTCGTGCTCGTAAGGAATTAATTTGATCACAAACATGGGAATAGATTATGATAACGTCTGCAAAAAATGCGCTCAAAATGCTGTATGGGTCAGGTTTCTTTTGTTTTTTTTTTCTCAGTTACTTCCGCTATTTGTTTTTCGTTCATGATAATCACTACACGCAGTATTAACTAAACAAATTAACTAAAGCGCTGAAAGCCTAATTATTACGAGGGATTTTCAAAAAAAAATCATCATTTTTGTACCGATTTTTCGGAATTTTTACAGAGTCACACTTTTTTCCCAATGCTAGGTTGAGCAACCCTTGTAAATGGTGCACGTATAATAAAAATAGACATCTTTATGAAATTTTCACAAAACAGCCCAATATGGTAAAGCAAACAGACGACAGTAAAGTGCTGTAAGATTGGATGTGATGAAAACTATGCGATCTGTTGATAAGGTACTCAATTCTAATGTAAAATTGAACGGCTAAATATTCGAAACAGTCAATGTTTCCGTTCTCTTTGAGAGTGGTGTAGAGGAGTGAGAGATGGTCTTTTTGGTGCAATTTCAAGCTGTCGATGATGTGATGGTTCCTCGATCGGAGGTTACTCGTCCAGCTTAGGCTAGCGTCAGACCTCTCGCTGCATCCTCGAACCTCCTCAGAAGATGGTATTGCACAAACTCTTGTCATCGCCTTTGCTAGTATATTATTGAAAACGTTTGTTTGGGTATTTCTCGGTTGTCCAGTTTCTCAGTTCAAATTCATAGCAAAGAGTAGCTTAAGCAATAAAGTTGTCTAAATTATACGAAACTTTTGCGCCATTTTACGCATTATAGCTAGAAAGTTCTCTTAATAAATGTTTAGAATGTGAAGGAATTCCACTTTTCAAATGTGCTCGAAAATGTTCTATTCTTTTCGTAAAAAGTAAAAATTAATTTTTTTGGAATATGTTCATTTCGAACAAAACTGGAATATAGGTGAACGATTTTAATGGCAATTCAAAAATTATCGATTGTTTTAAGTTGCTGAAAAGAAAAAAAAAAGTGATTTCATCCAATAAAATGTAAATTTTTCTCGCTTAATAACTCTAAAAGCACATCGCAAAGAAAAGGGAAATGGATGAATGGCTTATTTCAGACTCCAGCTTTAAATGTAGGTGATCAATTTCCATACAGTTGTCGCTGCAGCACTCGAGCGTCTTAAATTTTACGATAAAGATACTTAAAAGAGCGACATGCTGTTTACGCAAAATAAATGTACGCATGTGAAAAATAAGGGATGGCAGATTGTAGAACCGGATAAACCTAGCTTAGATGAAGCTCGACGTTTTTGTGCCATCGCATGCTTCGCTTCTGATCTTTTCTTGACAATTATCCGGAATTGATCAGCTTTCTTTCGTAGGTATCCTACGTGAGTCGACCAATTCAACTGGTGAGACCAATGTTATGAAAGGGCTATAAAGATTCCAGCAAAACAGAAATTAAGATTGGAATTGTCAATTATTATAGCGATAAGCAGCATAGTTTAGCGCATATGAAGAGAGGAGCTAATCAATGAAAGAGGCGATTGATTGAGCCTGCTGATAAGCGTTTTAAATTAATGACCAACTGATTAGCGGTTTGCAAAAATTCAGATAGAGAGTTCCTCGATTTCTGAAGACGTTTTTTGGCTAGATTCTCTTCTCAGGCCCCATACGTTGACGTATTTCAGAAATCTCGCGAACGGTGCGCCGTTGGGTTGTTGAGATATTGACCGACATTACCGAGAAGTATTGACAATTTTCTCTAAATTCTAGATTTTCGATTTCATTTTCATCAGCCCATTTCAGTATTTTTGCTCCAACCTTCAGCTAACTCCCATTGTACTTATCGTTAGCTCTTACAAGATATTTGAATCGATTGTAGTGATCACTGACATTATAGCTGTGAAAGTTCGAAGTTTTGGGTGCCATAAAACTCTCTGAGCAATTTCTGATGGAACCCAATTCCCCGCTCAATTACACCTATGAAAAAAGTTACGATAAACAAAAAACATTGATAGTGATTTTAAATGCCAATCACAACGAGTAAGACACTGGCTATTCCGCTCCACCAAGTTTTACGGTCTAGTCTCTTTCTCTATTTCCCTTCAATAACTAACCATTTAAAAGAAAAGTTACTATGGAAGTGAGCAAGCTCTCAGTCTCAGTTTTAATGAAGGTTCAGTTAATGGCGAGAAGCACGAAAAGTGGAATGCGTTATCGCCTTATGTTTCTCTACTGAATGTCGCTGTTCAAACGTGGCGATCGAGATAAAACTCCGTATGAATTAATTGTTCACTTTAACGTGGCAACTAAACGTTCACTTTTGAAGTGTATGGACGAGAACATTGATGATGCATTGCAGCCAGTCTTCTTCATCAAGCATCTGAAAGCCGGTTAGAAATTCAAGTGAACACCGTTCGATAGCAAAGTGAACATCGGTGAGCGCCATTTTGCGCTGTTACACTCTCTGTTACCGATCATCCATCCGTCCACCTTACGAATGGTACGCTCACATCCAAAACTGTTTGTGTTCAATAAAAGAATGATGATAAATTTCCCAAGAGAGTGCACATTCAGCTCGGTATTATTGTTGTTTATGCTGATTGAAATCATATGCTAGTAAAGGACATGCTATTAAATGGTTTGACTTATATGTCTTTGTTGCGAAACGCCGATACCAAACGACTTCTTGCGCTCATTGTTGGCGTTCATTTAACGATCACCTTGCCACTAATAAATTTATACCCGCAAAAAAATGATCATGCTTTGCGATTATTTTTGATCTTTGCATAAGTAGTTTTAATATTAGCACAACGAATTTGGCATTTAAAAACGAAAGTAAAACTGGTAAACTTGTCCGATTTTAAACCCTACCCATCTGCATCTCAGACTGTACCGCTTTTGCCATCCTACACTTTCAACCCGTTCAGAGTTTGGTTGCAATTCGAACTGATTGACAAACATGCTCTTCCCTAATTAAGCACTACATGATAGCTTCCCGATTTAATTGGTGGTAAACATGTTTTAAAATAGACATTATAGAGCACGCCGCAATGAACTTAAGCTGATCTTCACCGAAGACAGTTTCGGCGAAGAAATGAAAAAGAACAAAACATTTTTTGGCTAGATTCTCTTCTCAGGCCCCATACGTTGACGTATTTCAGAAATCTCGCGAATGATGCGCCGTTAGGTTGTTGAGATATTGATCGGCATTACCGAGAAGTATTGACACTTTTCTCTAAATTCTGGATTTTCGATTTCGTTTTCATCAGCCCATTTGAGTATTTTTGCTCCAATCATTGTTAGCTCTTACAAGATATTTGAATCGGTTGTAGTGATCATTGACATTCGAGCTGTGAAAGTTCGGAGTTTTGGGTGCCATAAAACTCTCTGAGCAATTTCTGACGGAGTCCAATTCCCCGCTCAATTACACCTATGAAAAAGGTTACGATAAACAAAAAACATTGGCAGTGATTTTAAATGCCAATCATAACGAGTAAGACACTGGCTATTCCGCTCCACCAAGTTTTACGGTCTAGTCTCTTTCTCTACTCCCCTTCAAGAACTAACCATTTGAAAGAAAAGTTACTATGGAAGTGAGCAAGCTCTCAGTCTCAGTTTTAATGAAGGTTCAGTTAATGGCGAGAAGCACGAAAAGTGGAATGCGTTATCGCCTTATGTTTCTCTACTGAATGTCGCTGTTCAAACGTGGCGATCGAGATAAAACTCCGTATGAATTAATTGTTCACTTTAACGTGGCAACTAAACGTTCACTTTTGAAGTGTATGGACGAGAACATTGATGATGCATTGCAGCCAGTCTTCTTCATCAAGCATCTGAAAGCCGGTTAGGAATTGAAGTGAACACCGTTCGATAGCAAAGTGAGCATCGGTGAGCGCCACTTTGCGCTGTTACACTCTCTGTTACCGATCATCCATCCGTCCACCTTACGAATGGTACGCTCACATCCAAAACTGTTTGTGTTCAATAAAAGAATGATGATAAATTTCCCAAGAGAGTGCACATTCAGCTCGGTATTATTGTTGTTTATGCTGATTGAAATCATATGCTAGTAAAGGACATGCTATTAAACGGTTCGACTTATATGTCTTTGTTGTGAAACGCCGATACCAAATGACTTCTTGCGCTCATCGTTGGCGTTCATTTAACGATCACCTTGCCACTAATAAATTTATGCCCCTCAGAAAAATGATCATGCTTTGCGATTATTTTTGATCTTTGCATGAGTAGTTTTAATATTAGCACAACGAATTTGACATTTGAAAACGAAAGTAAAACTGGTTAACTTGTCCGATTTTAAACCCTACCCATCTGCATCTCAGACTGTACCGCTTTTGCCATCCTACACTTTCAACCCGTTTGGTTTGACTTATATGTCTTTGTTGCGAAACGCCGATACCAAACGACTTCTTGCGCTCATTGTTGGCGTTCATTTAACGATCACCTTGCCACTAATAAATTTATACCCGCAAAAAAATGATCATGCTTTGCGATTATTTTTGATCTTTGCATAAGTAGTTTTAATATTAGCACAACGAATTTGGCATTTAAAAACGAAAGTAAAACTGGTAAACTTGTCCGATTTTAAACCCTACCCATCTGCATCTCAGACTGTACCGCTTTTGCCATCCTACACTTTCAACCCGTTCAGAGTTTGGTTGCAATTCGAACTGATTGACAAACATGCTCTTCCCTAATTAAGCACTACATGATAGCTTCCCGATTTAATTGGTGGTAAACATGTTTTAAAATAGACATTATAGAGCACGCCGCAATGAACTTAAGCTGATCTTCACCGAAGACAGTTTCGGCGAAGAAATGAAAAAGAACAAAACGATGTCACTTCTAATGAAAATCACAGTAAATCGAAATATTTTAAAAAAACCCGCGTTTCTCTTAATCATTCCATCTCGAGCACTTTTTATCAAACCGTTCTTAAACCGCCATTGAATAGCTATTTGCTGCTTTTTTTTTTTTTAAAACCGAAGTCTTTCCGTTCCATAATGCCGTTGTCATGGAAAGTCCATTGTGAGCGATCAGCGATCTAGTTTTTTTAATTCCGGAAGGGTAAAAATATAGCGTAATCTGCATAAAAAAGCGCCTACTCATACACTCAATCTTGAGTGCCTATTTACTCTTAAAAAAAAGGTAATTTCAGCGTTAGTTTTTTGGCTTAGTTATTCGTGTGAAAATTACATCTGTCTTTTTTTTTTTGATGACCTCACTTTAGAGTCATTCCATCACGCTTTGTTATATTCCAGTTGCTCACAAATAGTGATCATTCGCTGAACTGGAGAGCTCGTGCTCGTAAGGAATTAATTTGATCACAAACATGGAATTTTAACCGAGAGCGGAGAACAGCAATGGGGGTTTCCACTCGTGTGCAGAAGTTACTTGAAAATTTTCTCATAAAGCAAATTGAAAATTAGTGGGGCTTTTTTTCCCTGTGGTGGCTGGTGGTAGATTTTATGTTTTATGTTAGGGTTGGCATTCAGAATTCGCCTTCGGGGACAACAGGAAAAGAAGGAAGACCAAATATTCGCTTCTGTCGTTTCTGCGGCGATGGAGAGGATTTTTTTCTTGTTGTGTCAATTTTATCCTGCATACATCCATCTTATTCAAATCGTCAATGACTTAGTCAAATCCGTTCTTGCTTATCTCCAACGAAACCCTCTGAAGATGAAGAAATTTCCACGGTTTGAAATTCCGGAGGCGGAATAATTCCACAGTAAAGACTTACCCAGGCAAGAAAGATATTTCCCCCCCCCCAAAAAAAAAGAAAAATTCTACTTCATCGTTTTTGAATAATCCGATGTAGCAGCTCAGTTATACTCATTCGATTATACTGCATTTAATTCTAGATGAAGCAGCTGTTGTGAGATGGGAAGGTTCACATAACGAACATGATGTATAGTAAGTAACATTTCAAAGCGGATATCATCAAATTAACGAGCAATGACGATTTCGTGTCACATTTAACGACTGTGTACGTGAATTTTGATTGTTCTAAACGAAACATTCTTTTTTTGCAACTCAAATAGTAATACTATATAGCTTAGTAGTACAACAATTGTTCGCCTACTCAGCCGTCAACCTCTTCAGAAAGCTAACATTGCTTGGCGATATGGTAACAGTTTTCTTTTGAAATCTTTTTCTATTTATCAAATGTGTGTTTTGATTTCTATGCAGTTTTCCATATTCGTATCGTTGAATGCTCACATATGCGAAAATTTCGCGCAGAAAAAAAAAAACAGCAAACACATAAACCGTTCAATAAATCATTTTGCAAGCAATCGTGAGCTGACTTCGTTAGTCAACATCTGTTTTCGAATGGATGGAAGCTATAGAATTCCTCTGAGAAATAATCTGAGAGCCAGAAGGGATCCGATTAACGCTTATTTTGTTTCGTCAGAATCACAGTTCGAAACTTCCGCTTCAGGTCGGAGCTGATTTCGGAGCTGAATTCATCCCATTACGCTATTCACTATTTCGTGAACAATATACGAAATGCTAGCACTTTTTAGTCGCATCACAAATAATACTATTACAAAAATGTAATGTAACATGTACGGCTTATTGATATAAAAATGAAATTTTTTTTATTTTGAAAATTTTATAAAATTTTTCTGATATAAAAATTGATATAAATTTTTGATATAAAACGTGAAAAATTCCTAATTGATATAAAAATTTTCTGGAACGTGAAAAATTCCATTGTTGATTTTCTCGCTGACCTATTCTATTTCTTTGTTTAAAAACGCTTTAAAATTCTTATGGCGTTGGAAAATATGCAAGAGGATCGTAAAAAGCACAATAACACAAATTGCTGAGGTGATAAGATGCGAATGATCACGCAAAAAAAAGAGTCGTCACACACAAAAAACAAAGTTTAAAATCATTAGGATATTTTTCTTTTGAATTTTTTTCCAAACACTTCCAAATCTTTCATGCAAGTAAATCTTCTCAGAATTCATTTTTTCGCAAAACGATTAGCGGCTGCACGATGGCAATTTTTTCTGCTAGTTTTTAATCGTTTCAGCTCATTCAAAAGGTGACTTATCATCTCGAAAATTGCTAAAAGATGTGCTCAACGGCAAAGGTTATTGACATTTACCAACTTTTCTAACTATAACTTTAGGTGTGGGTGGGAAACTTTGTTATAGGTAATCAATTATACATATAGACACTTTAGCATATATGATGGTAGAAAATTTGCAATGATGCGTCTTGCAACTTTGCATTTGCAAAACGCATTATTGCAAATTTGCATTTGCAAAAATGCGTTTTGCAAGTGCTAGTTTGGCGAAGAAAATAGGAGAGAAATGCGATTAAGTAATGTTCAGCGATCAATAGCTCAACTTTTAAATGAGATTCTGAAGAGGTTAAAACAATTTCGTAAACTGCTGAAACGTACATCAGAAATTCACTTGCCGTCATTACTGAAGAAAAGAACTTAATCAACGATGCGCTTGATTGAACGATCATGTTCCAATTGATGTAATGGGGAGGGGATGGGGAAAGGGAGAGAGAGAGAGGAAGAGACTGAGAAATGAAAAGAGGAGTGGGGAGAGAATGGACACTTAATACTGAAGGAGGTGAAACTTTTCAACAACAAGTTAATAATATTTTTTTGGTGTTATGATATTTTTAATTTATTTGTGCACATAAGATTATTTCTTACTTGAGTCTTTTCGGAATGAATTTCGGCATTAGTTGTTCGCCTTATTGGTGATGCGATATGTTCACTCTGCATTTTCATAATTTTTAAATCCCTTAAGCATCTGCCTCAAAGTTCTCATGAAAATCGAGCAGATCATGAATAATGGACAACAAACAAACGTTTGAAATGCGAATTTTTGATGCTGTAAACAAGCGTCTTTTTCACTGAAATATTCTCGATGAATGGTTTTAAGCGAACGAATTTTCAAAAAAATCGATTAAAGTGATCATGCATAAAATTCAGTAAAATATGCATGATTTCTACATGGGGAATCATTCCACCAGATTGTGCGGCATGAGTTGCTAAACGAATTTTAAACGAACAGTAATCGCCAATAACAACAAGCGATACCACAAATGGTTAAATCTTACGGTTTTATTTGTTGTTTTTTAAATCGTATCGTTTCCATTCACTTAATTTTTTACAGTTTCTCTCATATGGTATCCGTCGATAGTACACGAGACAGTGAGTACGTCTTCAACGAAGATTTCATACAACTTTTGATTCAATGCTGTAAGTAAGAGATAAGAGGCGCTATGAGGACGAAAAGCTCGTTAATTTGCTTTTTGTTTTGTTTTGTTTCGTTTTTTATTTTCAAAAAATGAAATGAGGTTCTATGGATTGGATCTTCTACTTCGAGCGAATCACCACTATAAGTTATTCGGAGTTAATTTTTCCACTTTCCTACCGTTTACCAAGGATTTTTGACATTTTTACTCTCGCAACGGGAAAATGAAATAGATTAGTTGGCGCTTTTACAGCTCTTGAACTGCAAAAAGGAATCGTTAGGTGAAGATCTGCACGAGCGATCGAAGGGCTTAGAGTAGGATTTTCTATTATTTGCGCGCAGTGTATATAAAGTGGCTATTCTGACGAGTGGAACTGCGAAATTCCAGATCATGCCACTGGGCCGCGTACATTTCTACTGGTTAGGTTTACGCAGTAAGTAAGTCACACAATAGCGTTTCGGAGTAAAACTAAGGGTCGAAATCGCTTGCTGTAAAGAATCATGCCACTAAATTTCATGATTTGCCAGTCCGAATGACAAGTGACTAAAACTAAGAACCATATAGATGTGAAAATGAACAAACATCCGAGCAAATGATCAAAGTCATTATGACGAGGAGAAATAATGAAGAGTTGAATTATTATCGAGCTAATTTGCGAAATAAAGTTGCTTATGATGCGATCATGCAATGATGAAATCATGATCATTAATTAGCTCGTGTTGTTTTTTATCAGTGCTTATCTCATCTTCAGTCGTCATGCCGCCATCACCACTAGGTCAGCCGATCATTTGAAACGTTTGATCGTCTCTCAAGTTTTGCAAAATTTGCTTTTTTTTTTACATTTCTACTGGTTAGGTTTACGCAGTAAGTAAATCACACAATAGCGTTTCGGAGTAAAACTAACGGTCGAAATCGCTTATTGTAAAGAATCATGCCACTAAATTTCATGATTTGCCAGTCCGAATGACAAGTGACTAAAACTAAGAACCATATAGATGTGAAAATGAACAAACATCCGAGCAAATGATCAAAGTCATTATGACGAGGAGAAATAATGAAGAGTTGAATTATTATCGAGCTAATTTGCGAAATAAAGTTGCTTATGATGCGATCATGCAATGATGAAATCATGATCATTAATTAGCTCGTGTTGTTTTTTATCAGTGCTTATCTCATCTTCAGTCGTCATGCCGCCATCACCACTAGGTCAGCCGATCATTTGAAACGTTTGATCGTCTCTCAAGTTTTGCAAAATTTGCTTTTTTTTTCAGTTCCAGCAACCGCTCCAGGAGTTTTCGTCTCAAAATTTCGGTGAATAATTGTCAAAGAATATTTACTATGATGGCAGACTATGATGTGTGATAAACGACGATGAAAGTCCGATATGGCAATTTCACATCGCCAACATCGCTAATATTCTTTAATTTCGTTTAACGAGCGGCACCACTGGCATACAATCATGCCAAAACAATAAATCACTACTACCGCTGCCATCTTTTTCAATTTGCTGAGAAAGTGAAATTGGTGTAGTGGAAACGTGACCATTGTCTTGCTGCGTGTCCATGAACACAGCACCATGAGAAACGACTCTTCGTCAGAAATTCCTCATTGCAGTATGATCGTCATTAACATAATCGGAGCTCAGAAGTCGACTCAGAATGGCTACAGTTTCGACTTTTGGCAGTTTGCAGGACCTTGACAGTTTGTATGATATTGAAAAGTTGCGTGGTCCTGAGAGTTTGCATGATTTGGCAGTTTGAATGATTTGGCAGTTTACATGACCTTAACAGTTTACATGACCTTGACGGTTCGCATGATCTTGACAGTTTGCGTGGTCTTGACATTTTTCACACTCCTGACGGTTTTCATGATGTTGATAGTTTGCATGACTTTAACTGTTTGCATGATTGCGACGGTTTCCATGATCTGATTTCGACAAATTGCTTGACTCGATCTCGACATTTTGTACGATATTGATTGTGTGCACAATTTTTCATGATTTTAACCGTTCGCATAATTTTTTACTGTTGTTCACTGTTCAGCAGAAACGTAGAACTCTTTCTGAGATTGCCATTTCTTATGATAAAACAATCATAAAAACAAATACACAGCTGATATACAATTTTCATGGATGTAAATAGAACGAAGAAAAAACCCATCAACTCATCGTGCTCAGTGTAGCAAACGCGTTACGCATGCGAGCAACGCGGCCGCTCTCAAGCGAGCCATGCGACTCGTTCGTGAAATTGTGAGGGAACGGAATAAAGGGTGACAAATGTTTGCATTCATATAAAAATTCTACTTTTGCAACGATTGTCGAATTTTTGATATGATCGAATAGAGAGAAATCTCCTCTTTCTTTTCAATATCGGTTTGTTTGGAAAACTTAAGAAAATCACAAGAAAAACATCTTTGAAAGAAATTTAGTTTTGTAAAACTTTAATGAGGATTTTGTTGTGAATTCGATTCAAACATAAACCGATATATATCATTTAATGGCCACTCGTAGGGTATATACGAATGTATCGTTTAGCCTAATTTGATTGATTTATTCTTGTCGGAAGTGCGAAAAAATTCAAATCAAATAGAAAATTTCGACGATCAAGGGATGTACTTTCTTCAAATGTTTATTCCCTTTTGAAAAACTGTTTGTATGCCGATGAGTTTATATTCGTTTCGTAGAGAAAATGCTACTCTCGTAAGCCATGAGGTCATTGTTCAAGAAAAAAGGCGGAAAAGTGACGAAATCTGTGTATTTTTTGGCCATACTTACCGGGTACTATGTGCATTTAGCGCATCGAGCGAACTCTTTTCGGGGGAGTCGCGCCGCAGTTTTGCTTCACAAAATATAAGCACACCAGTGCGTTCTTCGCATCATTGCAATCTCTGAATTAGTTCATCTAAATTTTATACGTTAGTTTGGGACAGGATTTGAGTAATGGCTGCTGTTGAAGTCCAACAACCTCTTGCGGCTGACGCAGTGTCTCCAGCTCATGTTCCAGCGATGGGTACGGCCCCGGCAGCTTCTGCGGCCAAAAACTCGTCAAAGAGAGGTCGCCCGAAAGCCACAAAAGCCAGGGTACCCCACGCTCATCCGGGATATCAGCAGATGATCAAGGCTGCACTTGTGGCTTTGAACGATAAAAAAGGATCGAGCCGAGCTGCTATATTGAAGCACATGGCGCAGAACTTCAAACTTGGCGAGCAGCTTCCAACGGTAATTTCTTAAAAATTTTCTAACAGAAGTTCAGCTCGACTGACAAGAACTACAATTCGAGTGTCGCCACGTTTTTCCTCGTGATAAATTTCATAGATTTGCAAGGACAACAAAAATGACCCTTATTCGTATAGTTATCGACAGTGTTTCTTATGTGTAACAAAAAATTCCCTTAAAATAGATTATTTGGCCTTGAAAAAGCCATTCGTTCGAGATACGAAGTTATTGTCCATACAAAAATTGTTTACTTATTTAATGACTTGGTGTGATTTAGGCTATAAATTAATTACTGTATATCATTCAACTCTCATAACATACGTTTTCATCACAGTTTATTTATTTACTCATTTTCAATAGTGCTTTGCATCGTGTTGTTCGTTATGTTCGTTTCTTCGATCAGCGCCCATCGATGCGATATGGATGGATGTTTTAATAAGAGAAAAACTCTAGAATTGGAATAGTTGCTTAAAATTAAGGACGACAATTGGAGAGGTAAAACTGAATAAATTATGCAATGAGCTCGATATGTTCAGCGTTTACAATGTTCAGATTAATGCACATTTGCGTCAAGCGCTACGACGTGGTGTCGAGTCGGGCTTTCTGAAGCATACGAAAGGTGTTGGTGCATCGGGCTCGTTTCTACTTGCCGAAGGAAAAGTACACAAGGAGCACAAAAAGGCTAAGAAACACGTGAAAACCAAGAAGCATGTCGCAAAGAAGGCCACTCCTGCTGCGAAAAAGTCCATTGGAGAGAAACCAATTGCCGAGAAGGATAAGATCAAGAAGGCCGGCAAAGTTCAAAAGCACATCAAAAAGGCAGCGACGAAGGTAAGTGAATTGCGAAAATTTTTTCATTGTAGATGCGAAAAAAATGGATGTTTTTGGTATAGATCGTGTTTTAAAGTGAAAGATAATCGAGTAGTTTAGTGCGATCAGATATGGTGAGGGTACGATACTTTCTCGAAATTAATGATCGCAAATGGTGGGATCGATCAATAATGACGAAGGGGCGAATGTACTGAAATTTTCGGCAAATCAACTCCCTATAGGAACCGAACTATGCTTTGTTGTGTTGTATACATATTCATATTTAACTGTTAGTAGTTTTATAAGGCAATTTACCAACTCCAGAAAAATTTCAGCGAACTTTTTTCGGCCTCATCTTTGTGTAAATGAAATTTTTAATCTGTTTGTTTGCCTCTTTATAAGTGTTTTGCCTATGGAAACTTGAAAGTAAGGATGGATGTTTTAATAAGAGAAAAACTCTAGAATTGGAATAGTTGCTTAAAATTAAGGACGATAATTGGAGAGGTAAACTGAATAAATTATGCAATGAGGCCGATATGTTCAGCGTTTACAATGTTCAGATTAATGCACATTTGCGTCAAGCGCTACGACGTGGTGTCGAGTCGGGCTTTCTGAAGCATACGAAAGGTGTTGGTGCATCGGGCTCGTTTCTACTTGCCGAAGGAAAAGTACACAAGGAGCACAAAAAGGCTAAGAAACACGTGAAAACCAAGAAGCATGTCGCAAAGAAGGCCACTCCTGCTGCGAAAAAGTCCATTGGAGAGAAACCAATTGCCGAGAAGGATAAGATCAAGAAGGCCGGCAAAGTTCAAAAGCACATCAAAAAGGCAGCGACGAAGGTAAGTGAATTGCGAAAATTTTTTCATTGTAGATGCGAAAAAAATGGATGTTTTTGGTATAGATCGTGTTTTAAAGTGAAAGATAATCGAGTAGTTTAGTGCGATCAGATATGGTGAGGGTACGATACTTTCTCGAAATTAATGATCGCAAATGGTGGGATCGATCAATAATGACGAAGGGCGAATGTACTGAAATTTTCGGCAAATCAACTCCCTATAGGAACCGAACTATGCTTTGTTGTGTTGTATACATATTCATATTTAACTGTTAGTAGTTTTATAAGGCAATTTACCAACTCCAGAAAAATTTCAGCGAACTTTTTTCGGCCTCATCTTTGTGTAAATGAAATTTTTAATCTGTTTGTTTGCCTCTTTATAAGTGTTTTGCCTATGGAAACTTGAAAGTAACGTCGTATCTCGTCGGAAATCTCATATATTTTCTCATTCCACAACCATTGTTTGGTTTCAAATTTCAGGATGTTGCTGGTGCAAAAAAACCGGGTAAGAAGACGAAAGGCGGTAAGAAGATAGCCAAATCACCGAAAATGTCGAAGGCCACTAAGGCGAAGAAACCAAAGAAGATTGCTGTACCAAAACCAAAAATAACTGCATAAGATCTAAACAACATCTCTAAAAGTAACGTTATTCGAAACCATATAATGTGCTGAAAATTCGATGTACAAAGTTGCAAATTCTGTCAATAATTATGTATAGATCTCATGTGAATATATGGGAAGCAGCTAGAGAATGAGTATGATTTCTGTTGTCAGCTGGTTGGAATATTCTGTACATACAATAAATTTTTACTGAAAATTCGTCTACACCTGGTCCGTTGAATGAGGAAGTAATGTTGGTGCATCAAGGGGCTACGAACGAGAGCAGCTATCGAGTCCCCTCACTACTGTCGGGAGTCTAGGTTAATCAGAATCTTACTGAAGCACTGCTTGACTCTTATAGTACAACCACATCTTACGCATATCCTTCATCGTCTTAACCATGTTGGCTATATACCGCTTAAGGTTGGCATGTATATGCACAGACGATTATACAGTTGAACTGCTACTTTACTCAACTCTTATGCAAACGCTTAAGTACCATCTGCCACTTTTGGAGGTTTATGCCTGCATGTTCGTTCTTTTTTTGCATGATTAATTAATGTATGTGATGGGGCTGGTTTGACGTTAACGAGCGCAATTTTCTCCTTTCTCATTTCCGTTCCTGTTTTCGCATTCTGTTGTGGTGGTGGCCTTCTGCAATTCCGTACTCCAATTGACGGCGTCGGGAAAAGGTATTTTTTGGGCAAGTTAGTAAAAAGAAATCCGGAACAGGGTTGCGCCTCGTTGTTCGTTTTTCAAAAACTCCATCACATCAACAGCAACGAAAAAGTATGAAGGAGAAATGGTCCGTTTGCAGGCAAAACATGTTTCATGCAATGCTCAAAATGATCTGGACCACCATCGGCCGAGTTTTCAAAAAAAAATTGACAAAATGAAAATCACCAGCGGAGGCGTTTCGATTCCTTTTTCTAAAAATAGATTTCTCACTGCTGAATACCTCAAAACGTTCACACTGTCTTTACTTATTAGTGCTATCGTGCGGAAGCAGACAATTTTGAGCCTTTCCCTACACATTTTACGATTGTGATACGTGTGCGATTTGGATCACTTTTTTTTGCCTAAGCTAATCCCTTCGATATTTCGCTTCTTGGGTTTTTCCGTCTTCGACTCTTTCAAAAATTTAGGGAATACTCGAAATTTACGAGAAAAACGTGGGAAAAGAGAAATGGTCCGTTTGCAGGCAAAACATGTTTCATGCAATGCTCAAAATGATCTGGATCACCATCGGCCGAGTTTTAAAAAAAAATTGGCAAAATGAAAATCACCAGCGGAGGCGTTTCGATTCCTTTTTCTAAAAATAGATTTCTCACTGCTGAATACCTCAAAACGTTCACACTGTCTTTACTTATTAGTGCTATCGTGCGGAAGCAGACAATTTTGAGCCTTTCCCTACACATTTTACGATTGTGATACGTGTGCGATTTGGATCACTTTTTTTTGCCTAAGCTAATCCCTTCGATATTTCGCTTCTTGGGTTTTTCCGTCTTCGACTCTTTCAAAAATTTAGGGAATACTCGAAATTTACGAGAAAAACGTGGGAAAAACACCGAGATGAATTCTCCAGGACATCACATTCCCCGTTCCCCCCTCTCCCCCTCCGAAAGAAAAATAGGACCCACCATGTTCCCAATTCCTATGTCATTCAATTCGTGATATTCTTCACCCATATTTCACAAGCCAAATTCCCACTGATGTGAACGGTTCTTAAAACTTCCCAGAAACACTTTCAATTCTCTGTCACATGAAAGATATAAATGAGAAATCGAGTAAAAAAATTAACGAGCAAATTTCATGCTTCCCGAACGACCGATCTTAAGTACTTGAGATAAATAATGCTAAAAATGACAATAGCTTAAATGAGGAATACATTGCAACGGGTATTAGACGATATGAAAAAAAAAGAAAACATCAAGTACAATAGCAATCCCATACAATGAAAAAGAAAAGAAGGGAACTTTAGAAAAACAAACCCGTTAGATATATGCTCAAACGGTAATAGGTTATAAGAGAACTTCGAGAAAAGAATCAAAAGAAATCGATGGGAATTTAAAACCCAGTAAAACTGTTTAAGTGAATTCGATTCCATTTTTATTACTCATACAGTGATCAAAGAGATCTTAATTGAAATCTATACTTTTCTCTCGAAGCGAATTACTCCATTTGCAATACGCATACGAGCATGCTTTACGAAATTTTCGTATAAAAACATAAAAATTTCAGAAAATTGATTTTTTAGAAAAACTGGAAAAAAATTACTTCTTCGCGATAACAAGTAGTTTGAATGCTACCTTATATAACATAAGCGTTAACTGGTCGAGAAACAACATGATTTTATTTGCCGTAAAAATTCCTTAATCATAAACATATCTATCTTTTTATCGCGATGAAATAGTTTTATAGAATCGATTCCATTCTTGGAAAAAAATGCTATAAAATCGATTCCGTTCTTGGAAAAAAATGCTATAAAATCGATTCCATTCTCGAGAAAATGTCTTGAAATTGATTTTATTCTCGAAAAATTCCCACTAAATCTTTGAGTTGTACACATAGCATAGCAAACAAACACTGTCGAAAGAAAACATCCACCGCAATATGCATTAGCTTTTTATTATATTTAGAAAAAAAAACAAAAAGAACGAGCCTCCCGAGGAGTATTTCAGCTAAGAATAAAATAAAACATTTGCGAATAGATTTGATTTTTACGTAACAATGATTGTAACATCTGTAGTAGAACAGTAAGTGTTAACGGATTTCTTTCGAAAGAAAAACTGTTTAATCTCATACAAGGAAATTTAAATGATCTGATAAAAAAAAGCAAACATTTCAGAAAATAGCGAAAAATATGAAAAAAAAATTGAGAAATTCATACCTGAACACCAGAACAAATAACCGCTGCGAACAGCTTGCAAATGTCAATAAGTGAAGAAGTCAAGAAGAGTTCAAGGAACCACTTAACAAAATTGTCAAAGATCTGATCACAGCTCATATTGTGTGAAGCGAATACATATCAATTCAAGATCTCTCTCTCTCTCTCTATCTCCCCCCCCCTCCCCCTCCCCGGGAGCCATTTTATTTCATAGTGACCCCTTTCTGAAGGCTCTTTCTGCCCTTTCATTCCTCTACGCCACTTAAAAATCACCTTCACACAACAGTAGTATTGTTCTAAGATCGAAGAATCTGACTGATTAAATATCATCCCAAAATGAGCACTTCTTTACAGTCTTGGTGCTAAACAGCGTAAATGAACGTTTTCCCGCGAATACCATTAACTGCTTACGAAAAGAGATATGAAATCGCAAAAATGAACCCGTGTAAGCGGGGGGAGGGGGAGGAATGAGCGAAGGAAAAACAGTTCCATGCGCCATTAGCGTCTGGTGAAATTGTTATTGTAAAAAACTGCTCTATAAATACCATTGTACATATAAAACAGTTCGCATCTGTCGACTACTGATATAAGCGCACCGCTGGAATGTATATAATGATTTGTTTTTTTTTTTTTCAGATACAGCGCTTTTTTTTTTTAAATGAAACTCTCCCCTGTACACACTTCCATTTCCATACACATTCATGACGTCTGATAAGAGGAGGTCACAAGTTTTGCTCTCGCACAAGCTCGACTTAGCGAAATCAGCACTCCTATAAGTTCCTACTTCTTAAATAAGTGTCTGTTCTGAAAAATCCCTAGTGTCATTAAATCCGGAGCATATAAGCAAAGGAATACGACACATAGTTTGAACTCCATCTAGTTTAGACGACCTCTTGTTGGGTAGCATTCGAGTTATTTGACTGGATACGTATTAGAGCCTCCAGTGGATCGAACTGTGCAATATTGTTGGACTGACTCGAGATCGACTCTTTGATAGAAAGTCGTTGGAGTACCTGCTCGGCTGTAGGACCTTCAAGCCAAGGCCACTGCTCACATACCAAATCTGTGGGATCTTCGAAACTACCGCAACGCCCTAACACCTTCACACCTGAAAATTTCTTGAAAAGTTATGTGAAAGCCTCTTGCCGCATCGCCTATCGAAAAATAAACCGTTCGGACCTTTTCCACATTCTGTGCATGTGATACTTATTTCCGCATTAAAACGGTGCCATTTCGACATAGAGGGAAGATGAACTTAATTTAGAGATTTTAGCATAAAAATTGAAGAAAGAACTCAGCTACATACCAGAAAAGAGTAAAATGATGAAAAGTAACAATGTGACGGCCTCAAATTTAGAAAGCTTATGAAGTCACACAACGACTCGAAGATTTACAAGTGACGGTTTTTCAAAATCGCAGAATTCTATTCCACATTAACTTTCTCGAACAAAAACTCTGATAGAATTTTCATCATCTTTTTATTAGCTAAAAGGATCTCTGCTTTGTCGGATATGTAACTAACGATTCGCTTTCATTCGAATCCCTCAAAATCTATATGCTATAATTCATATTTAGGTACTCCTGCCCCTCTTTCCTCCCCCCCCCCCCCCCCCCTTTTTCCCCCTTTTCCC
>JPKZ01002213.1:83993-99938 GCA_000803305.1 Toxocara canis
ATGGGAAAATTTGATTATCAATAAAAACCCGATATACAACAAATGAGTAATATTAATGTTAGAGATAATAAGGTATGAAAATATTCCTTAATATTGGCAGCAATATTTTGGGAGAACTTATTTTTCATCGAAATATGCCATATTGGCGAGAATATCGTCGAGCAGTAAACATTTGAATAATTAAAATCATTCGATGCTCATATTCATACGAATGTCTTCGCAACATTCTCGAAATAATTTCCATGTAAATCAGAGCTCCCGCTTCGTAAGCGGGAAGACCTGGGGTCGATTCTCGGCTGCTTCCCACCTTACCTCTGTCAGCCCAGCTAGCGGGTGGTATCTAACAACAAGCTAAAACAGCCAACGGGACGGCTGTGCTCGGCGTGCGTTTGCCTCAGTAACATCGAAACATCGCACTGAAGGTCCGAGCGATCTTTGAATCTTTGAAATCATATGTAAATCGAAATTCCAGAGCATTTGACAATATGTTCAATGGATGGTTAAATCAATCGTTCAAAAAAAACAATTCAACTGCGCAAAAAAATGCAAAATTGTTTTCTCCGTTTGCAATAATCACCGATTTTAACGCTTACAGCTAACGTATATCAAGAAATACTATTATATGGTAGCTGGTCGCTAAAAAAAACTATTTAGCATGACCTGAATTTTCTCAACATTTCTGACACAAGAACTTCAGCTAACTCAAAGGAAAAAAAAACCGACGGTTCATGACACAAATCAAGCTTGAAATAGCCTCGATCAAAGCTACATCGCCAGAAACTTGACTGAATGTCGGCAAGTTTGCTCGGATGCAAAAGAAGTCGAGTATAACCAAACACTGAGAAGTCACCTAGCCAACCAGCTTGCTAACGTTTGATGCATATTTGATGCAACCACCAACCAGCAAGATGATAGTGAACTTAGTTAGATGTCGCTTATCAGAGCGTTTTTTTTTGTTTTTTCAACACATCAAAAACCAGTATCAACTTCTATTGGATTTAACGTCATCGTATATGTGAGCATAGAACGTCGACAAAGTCGACAGCTTTCATAATAGCATTGCAAAGTGACAAATTTTGAATTTGGAATTCAAAAATGAATTAGCTCAAAAGAATGATCCGAAAATTCACACATATTTCAATAAATAACATTATGTATTATCACCATATTATCAAATGAAATTATCACCAATGGTTATTTCTTTAACTTTTTCCTCCATCGTTGATGTTATGAGACCATCCGTTATTACATTTCTCAGTACTCACTTCACTGTTGATTATTTTGATTTAATATTAGCAAATCTTGGGTTATTATTTACAATTAGCGTTACTAAAAGAATACTACTTTTAATGGTAACATTTCTGATACCGTTATATCAAAGCATTAAAAAAAAGAAAAACGAGCCTGCCGGTAAGGTCGTCAGTGGAAATGTCGTCGAAATTCTCCGAGATTCCGCTCGAAATTGATGAGCTATCCTCAAAGCTGAAAGAGAAGCACAATTATTCAAACCGTATTCTCAATTTGCTCCACCTGTACACCTTTACGCCGTTCTACCAACTGCCCTACGATTAACTGTCCCCTTTTCATTGCTAAACGCTTAACACTCTCTCTAGTTTAACATATTCTCACTGTTTCATATTTCTAACAGACAAATGTGCATTATATTCCTAAATTCTCAAGTTGCGGCTATTGTCAAGTTGAATACTATACATTTTGAAATTCGGGAATTTATTGCAATCGTTTATCACTTAGAATTTACCCAATGATTTGAAGTTTCCATAAAAAAAGCAAGAAAAAAAAGAGTATTACTGCTGCCGAAGTATAGCAGTAATACTCTTTTGGCGGCCAACAGTAAGGCACTGAAAGGGAAAAGTTACCAAGTGTACTAAAAAAGGAATCATGTAGCGGGAGAAGGGAAGAGGGAGGGGAAGGTGGAAGGGGGAGACGTGAAAGGAAAAGGAGAGGGTGAGAGGCGAAGGAGAGGAGATGAATATCTTCCGATAGATAAAATCTGAGCTTCCAGTCGATAGTTCATCGATAAAGCTAGGATCAGAACTTTATAAAGTATCCCAAACTAACCATGACAACATTTTTCAACTAGATCAATTATAATACGATTGCGATTGGTAGTTAGCATGACATTTGACGCATCGTCAACTTGCTTGAAAATCTATGATACATTTTATAGTCGCAAAGGATAATGTTACATTTTACTGAATCTAGAAACTTCAAAGTAACTTTAAGATCACATGGCGCACATAACTGTTAGCGCAAAGCCAATAAATCACAGCTTACATTCGTAAATAATGCTAAATGAATGTGAAGCGCGAAAAAAAAAACGGCGGCTATAAAACGGACGCTAAAAAGAAACGCTCTCAAAAAGGTACTCAAAAAAGCGGATTAGAGCCGGTTCACTGTGTATCACGAAGATATTCAGTCGCCCACTTAGCCAGAAATTTGCACTCAGTATAAAAGAACAATTTAGTGCACTAAATCCACTCTTAGTACAACATCCGATATCATCTACCGCATTCACTGCACAAAGCCTCCTCCCTCCTTCATCTCACTCCCTCTGTCTGCCCCTCCCAATGTTTTCTCCTCCCCATCCCCTATTTAGTTTGAACTTACTTTCAAGGAGTTCATAGGATTTACCACTTTCAAAAGAAGGACATATTTCCAGCGCGGAAAACTAAGAAGTGGGTTCGATTCGAGGATTCGGCGATATTCGTAACTGACACTGGCTCAGCAAAAGTAGCAGCAATCGATGAAGAAGCTTAACTGACTAAAGAGTTAACGGCAACTTGAGAACAAAACGACAATTGGAATGCATGGTCTCTCCGAGTAAAACATCCCCGTTCCTTTTCCTTTGCACCACCCATCCAAGCAACATCAACTCGGGCTTACGACGATGAATTCGACCTAATCGTTAATACTACGCAAATACTTCAAAAATTCTGAAACTCATTAGCATAATCAGATTTTTGAATTCGGTCAACGTCCACGCAAATGCAATTCACTGAAGTCACTTTTAAGCACTTTAACGTTCGTAGGAAGAGAGAACGAAAAGCAAAATGCAACAAATTGCGCAATTTTTTGAGTTCAAATCATTCGTGTATGTTTCTTTCTTATTGAGGCATATTTCTGCAAAAATCGATTGCAATAAAAGCATGAGAAAATTTAGTTTGCAAGATACATTGCATTGCATTGCATTGCATTGCATCGTACAAACAAATGCTTATATGACTCTACTAATTGCATTGTTCACATATGTCGACATACATGGGAATACGTCTTCGTTGAAACTTAATATAGTAATACTACAGATAATTAGCAAGCGGAGGGGAAGAGGGTGTTGAAAAGAGGTCGTGAACACTTGAGAATGAATGCTATCGAAAGAAAGTGCAAACAAATCGAAAAAAATGCACGCAATTTATTAGGCTCTAATCTGAAGCCGATTTTAGGATACGTGAGAAAACGAAAAAACCGTAGAGGCAAAAATGAGTCGTTTGCATCTCTGTTCGCCTGAAGCATTGTTTTTTTGAAAAAAAAATTAAATTCACAAACATAAATTTTTTTAAAAAAATAATTAACAAAATTTTTCTAAAAAAAGTTTTTTTTTTTTTTAAGGAAAATCAAAAAATAAATCTCACCTAAAAAATGTCAGCAGTTTTCAGAATAAAATGCTTTAAATTTCTGCAAAAATTTATGTGTTCGATTTAAAGCGCTTCCCTTCGTTTCATCTCTGCATCATCGCTCGCGCCCCCTCCATCGTATCACCTCGCCAACACAACTGGTTATTTTCTTCAAATCCAGTTTCCGTACAAGTACTACTCATAGCAGCTACTTAATAAAAAAAAAAGAAAGTTCATCTCTCGGTAAGCTATCAATAAATTTGAGTAACTCAGTAAATTAATAATTTAGTTTCGGTGAAAATGAATTTTCTAATTTAGGCGAAAACGAATACGACAAGGCGATATGAAGAGTGCAAAAACGCAGCAGCTGCACCATATCAATAACATTCGAATTGCTATGAAAATCGTACTGAAAATTTTCGTATTGCATTCTTGCAGATTTCAATGAAATAATACTCAAATACCGGAATACAAAATGATCACGGTGAAATTGTTGGAATTTTCGGTACGATTTTAGTACTATTAATTTCAGTACAAATTCCCTTATCAAAGTATTGAAATTAGTACGATTTCAGTACTTTGATAGGGGGAATCGATAGAGAAAGAAAGAGGGAAACGAAAATGTTCAATGCATAAATTCTCATTTCATTTGTTTTTCCCTAATTTTTTGGTCTTATTATCTAGAAGTTTTGCATTTTGCAGGTTTCCCAGCCCATTCAATAGTTTGGTTGAAAATTTTTCGCAAATAATTAGCGCATTCGCTGCGTTCGATGATCCACTTCATGTACGAAGTTAGGGATAGGAAAAAAAACTGGCCGATATGCAAGGACGTTTTCGACTAAATCATAAAGAGGACGAATATGTGAAGGAGAATATCCGCAAAAAAAAAAAACACGACAAAGCCAACATAACCCAATCGTGAAGGTCGTCTATAACAATTGAC
The DNA here is from genome assembly GCA_000803305.1 of Toxocara canis. Lineage (NCBI taxonomy): Eukaryota > Metazoa > Nematoda > Chromadorea > Rhabditida > Toxocaridae > Toxocara > Toxocara canis. The sequence goes on from JPKZ01002213.1 coordinate 88,569, forward strand.
TATCGAACCTACTGATAGAAATGATGAAATTTTTCTCAGTGATGCCTAAAATGACTAATACCAGAAGCATAAAATCAACTCCAGGCAAAACTGTTGCCAACTTAGCACTTCAAATTTAGTTGGATCAGTTTTTTCGAAGGTGATGAGACTCCGTTCAGAAAAACAGATTCCACTAAGGGAATGGTGCTGTATCCTTCTCAACATGGAATAACCCAGCCACAGCAGAAATCACACATTTTCCGCCTTCACATGTTTAATTTTATAAGATACGCATAAGAATATTAGTTGATAGGGGGTGTTCCATGGGGAAGTAGACCAAAGTCGAGACACATCCTTTCCAGACGATGCTCAAATTTGTAAGACTCTCTTCCAATCAAACCCTTTACCAAGATGTCGAAATGTTAAAGCTATCCGCATAGCTGGGAGAATTTCGCTTCATCTAAGCGAACGCGGCACAAACATTGAAGTTGTGGAATGTCAGAAATTGCTCTGCTGAATGGCAAAACACATTTTTATGGGAGCAGATCTTGAACTAATTAGGATGGATTTCCATCACATCTGCTTGCTGAAATGTTTAGTGAAGCTGCAAAGCAGAAAAAAGAGAAGTAGGCAGCATCGATCGCAGGAAATGGAACTCAACGCTGTTCAGAAAATTTTTCAAAATATTCTCAAAACCCTTTGAAGTCTGTACGGCAAATGGAAAAGAAACAGCGACGAAGAAAAAGAAAAAAAAAACAACGAAAAAATACATGTGTATCTCCAAGTATTCCAGGAAAATAAACATCATAAGGAAGTGGTTCTTTTTTTATTCCGGAAAAAGACACTCAAAATTGTCCCAAATCTCGACCGTCTGTAAAAATTTGGCCGTTTGGACAGCATAATAGGAAATTTATTTAGCGGTCATTACCAAAACAGCCAGCTTTCCGAATACACTCAACAACGCCTAAAAAACTGTTTGGATCAAACAATATTTATAAATTATACGATACTGTCAATGAAACGTTCTATTTATTAGTTAAGTAAAGATCCTTAAACAAGGTATTTGCATATCATTTATCTCGGCGGAAGACCTAAAAGAAATTAAAATAGACAAAGGCTTTAGAAGAGACTCTTAAAATGAAAATGACCGCATCTGTTTTACAATAGAATAAATGGTAAATAAATTCTAGCAAAATCAAATTACCTAAAATAATTTTTTTCCATACGAGGAACCGATCAACCTCATCCCTTCACCTCGCTCTGTAGGCAAAGCTCATAACTGTCAGTGGACATCAACAATGCAAGATAAGATCGTGTCATAACAAAGAAGGCGAGTAACCAATGCTGGTAAAAGAATGCCAGCTATATATTATTGCGTAACAATAGCGAACGATAGAAATAACGGTAGTCGAAAACAAAGAAAACTTGCGTCACAAGTGCGTGATTTGCCCATATCTCTGTTTTGTGGGAAAATGACCTGAGCATAAATCGGCGTATAACGGTAAACTCGAACCGACAAATATGCTTAACACAGATGCAATACTCGTTCGAATTTTCAAGATTCAACTGTTTCCGCTTTTTGCCAGTATAAATAAGTAACTTACTATTAGTTGACCTGACCTAAACAGTCGCGTCTACCTTCGTTCTAATTTTCATTTTAGCGCTCTTTTCATTTCAGGTGTCCTTTTTTTTTCGCACCGAAATTCGCCTACTTATTAAATGTATACCCTATCATAATGGTTATAGGGGGCAGAAAATAAGAATCAGAGTCTCACTGGGGAAATCATTTCCTAATTTGCATTATTTATGACAATTCTGCAACTAATTATTCTCATCATGGCTTTTGCTATTCATGTTGATAGGCAAGAAGCTTTGTGTTCAATAGAATCTTGAAAAAAAAACGCTTAGCAAATAAACAATCGGGGACTTCTTAATTCCAGCTAACTTAACGTCCGGTCAACGTCTTCTGAGAAGTAAGTATAGAGTGCAGAAGTATTACACAAAAAACTATAAACACATCAACAAATAATGATAATTGATTTCACATAAAAATACGAGGAAAACTTTTCGAAAGTAGCAAGGTTTCTTTGAGAAAACCAAAAGGTCCACTTAAACAGTTGTAAGGTGACAACCCTTCGAAGTAAAAGTAAGAAGCCTCGCATTTCTGAGAATGGAACAGAAGGTTGTTTTCATGCAAACGATGGCAGACATTTAGACGCGTATAAAAAAATATTCTAAAAAAGGAGGATACTGGATACTTCAACTATCACTGATTTAGAATGCCAAACAAGCCCAATAACGGCATATCACTATACGAGTAATTTATTTCTTACCAGCTACTAACCGTTATTTTTATCTACTGCTTAACCCTTACCAACAACTGTACCAAGCTGTTATCTTTACACGCTGTGTAACTGATATCACTCTCTACAGCTTCGTTGTTATCTCTCTCTTCCCCCCCCCCCCCTGCTCTCCCCACTATAAATACAAACTTCTAATAGCTGAATAAATCACTATCTGCCTTCTGCTCTTAAGAAGTGTGACACCCCTGATAACTCATAAAGTCCAAAGTGCATAAAATTCGATGTTGTTTTGCACATATCTGCTGATTATATACAGGCGAATGATTCTTTGAGTGGCGAGTAAGCGCCAATAACAGACAAATGCGAAGACCATAAATGCCGCTAAATGAACTTATAGCGCGCGATTTACCAGATACAGCCGAAACAGAAGAGTATCAAAAGCTTCGGTTATGCCTTTGTCACCTCTCACAGAACAACGCCGATGTCAACGATACGGTTAGGGAGCAGATGGAACAGATCGAAAAAGTTGGAATAGATAACTTGAAAACGAGATGAACAGAAAGCATGGGGTGTCGAGATCGGATACATCAAAGAGCATATCCGCTAGCGATCGGAGTGCACAGTTAAGAGGAAATACACAAAATACGACAGAAGGCTTTGAACACGCATGCAGACCAAATGCGGCAACGCAAAGAATGTGATTTGGCTCAATAAATTAGTCGCACTTGTTTTGCACAGCGACCTATCTTCCGCCTATTTGAAACGCACCCATCAATAATTAAGTAATCAACTGACAGCACAGTTTAGCCGCTACTGAAATGAATTAAGCAGTTCGTAGGCGCGAAATTGCCATATTCTCTAAAATAAGGCATTCTGTGCTAACGAACCTCCCCTCCTCTAGAAAGCTATAAGTTCATGTCCTTGGGAATTACATTCGATGCAGAGTCCACTCTCTCCCTCTTTCGTCACTGGAGGGGGGGGGGGGGGGGGGGGGGGGTTGGGGGAGATATGGGAAACGGTTCCGTTGTACCATTTCTGGTTGTGGCGTTGCTCTCCAAAACTGCTCCTCTTTCTCAACGTTGCAATACCAAGAACATCATAAGTAGGCTTTATTTACCACTAACGAAAGAAATGCAAAGCATCTAAGTGGCGCTTTCGTATCACAGGGAAGAGGAGAGACGAGCTACCTCAACGACCTGTTGTCCCCAAGATGTTTACGAAGTACAGTAATGAATAACCGCTACAACCTATTTCGTCGCAAGCGAAAATACATTTGAAACCATCTGCATTGTTATCAAATTAAATGACCTTCAGAAAGCTAATTAACTTTTAGCTTTCGGATGCAACGATCATAATTACAAATTGCTGAAGCCAAAAAAAATTCCATATCAACCAACTGTCGACACAGTTCATCGACCAAACTGCTTCACAACAACTACACCACTATTCGGACACACAGTTTTGAAACAAGCAAGATAGAGTGATAAGCTGACTCTTTTCTTAACCATTCAACAAAATGAATACTTACACATGATGAGCGGCCAAGTGTCTTATAAGTCGTTCATAGTAAGTCATTAGTAAAGAGCAAGCCGTAGCGGCTGAAGCAGTTCGAACTCGTAAATGAATTTTGAATGAACTAATAAAATACGTTGATGTCCATTGGGAATAGACTTTTCAAATGAAATACAGTAAGCCGTTCTTTAGCAAAGAAACCACCAATTTAAGAATTAATATATGACATTCTTGTCATTCTTTGACAGAAAATAGTTTTCCTCGTAGAGAAGCGAAATTTCTAGAAAGGACATTTTCTTAAATGAAAATTTCATCGAATATCTAGTTAATTAGATGCAGCAATTAAGAAATGAGATTTTCGCCATAGAAGCAAAATATAACAATGCAGAATTATCTTCAGAGTTTCCACTCACAACCAGTAGAAGCTAGCAGCAAATAAGAATCCGAGACGATTCGTTTTGACGAGAAAAGTTTGTTGAGATAGAAAGGAGGCAATATTTATACGCCAGGAATTAGCAAGAACTGGCGACGCAACAACGAACCTATAAGACGCCGTAGACTACACTCACTTCATGGCACTCTGCCCCGCTGGCCTGGGCTAGTTGACCAGACGGAGGGACACCCAAGTGGTGCTTGGCCACAAAGCAGTGCAAAGCGCCATGCTGACAGCTGCAGTCAAGCTTCAATAATTCAGCGCCATTCATCGCTAACACTACACAATTGTTGGCCCAATTCAAACGCAATCCCCCCCAGGCTGAAATGCCGATAACCATTTTCAACTCCTTTACGCAACAAAAAGTGATCAGAAGCAGAGAGCGAGAGAAATAAATGAATGGAAGAGAAAGAACAAGCCAAAAGTCGAGAAATGGAAGGCAAAATCCTAAGGCAACTTCACCGACCATACTTCACCATGTGGTGATATGAATGCTTAAACGACTCAAGTCTTGATTCAATTAGAAGCTGAATTTCAAGACCATCAACACGCTGGAGATTCTTTGTAACGTATATCACATCATCCTCTCCACCCCCCCAAAAAAAATGAAGCTGCAAGCCCACTCTGATCTAGCACTTTGGTTCCCATATACCTTGCGTTTGCGTTTGCTCGGCTGATAAACAAGAACCAGAACTTCGGTAAACTTTGGTTAAAAGTTTGGCAAAACTTTGGTAAAGCTTTGGCAAGCTTTGGCAAGCTTTGGTAAAACTTTGGTAAACTTTGGTAATAACAGTAAGTCAATGTACGACGAAAGATATTCCGAAAAGACCGACCGTGTTTCGTTCCTACCCCAAAAATGCTTTCTGTATGCTGCATAATGTTGCTTTCAACAGCAGACGAGTGAAGCAGCACAATGGCAACGAAGCATTGTGTGACAAGCGTAATTATACAACCATCAAACGCACACAAAACAATGTGTAACGCATCGACGCACAACACACGCCCATCAGCCGATCAGTTTCTCTCCTCCGAGTGCCAACCACCTCGTCAAGGCAGCTAATTGTTAGTTGTTCGATTGTTACACGCGTAAACACCACCCAACCCCCCTCCCTCCTTCTACCATTCCCCTTCAATGCTTATATTTCTTTGGCCAGCAGTATGTTTAGGCTAAGAAAAATGATAAAACAATGAACGAGGGATGAGAACGAACGCTAGGGCTTGAGGCGGCGAGCGTGCAAGAGAGAAACAAGTGGTAGAATCGTACAATCACAATAGAATTCTCTCCTCCGAGTGCCAACCACCTCGTCAAGGCAGCTAATTGTTAGTTGTTCGATTGTTACACGCGTAAACACCACCCAACCCCCCTCCCTCCTTCTACCATTCCCCTTCAATGCTTATATTTCTTTGGCCAGCAGTATGTTTAGGCTAAGAAAAATGATAAAACAATGAACGAGGGATGAGAACGAACGCTAGGGCTTGAGGCGGCGAGCGTGCAAGAGAGAAACAAGTGGTAGAATCGTACAATCACAATAGAATTCTCTCCTCCGAGTGCCAACCACCTCGTCAAGGCAGCTAATTGTTAGTTGTTCGATTGTTACACGCGTAAACACCACCCAACCCCCCTCCCTCCTTCTACCATTCCCCTTCAATGCTTATATTTCTTTGGCCAGCAGTATGTTTAGGCTAAGAAAAATGATAAAACAATGAACGAGGGATGAGAACGAACGCTAGGGCTTGAGGCGGCGAGCGTGCAAGAGAGAAACAAGTGGTAGAATCGTACAATCACAATAGAATTCTCTCCTCCGAGTGCCAACCACCTCGTCAAGGCAGCTAATTGTTAGTTGTTCGATTGTTACACGCGTAAACACCACCCAACCCCCCTCCCTCCTTCTACCATTCCCCTTCAATGCTTATATTTCTTTGGCCAGCAGTATGTTTAGGCTAAGAAAAATGATAAAACAATGAACGAGGGATGAGAACGAACGCTAGGGCTTGAGGCGGCGAGACTTCGGTAAACTTTGGTTAAAAGTTTGGCAAAACTTTGGTAAAGCTTTGGCAAGCTTTGGTAAAACTTTGGTAATAACAGTAAGTCAATGTACGACGAAAGATATTCCGAAAAGACCGACCGTGTTTCGTTTCTACCCCAAAAATGCTTTCTGTATGCTGCATAATGTTGATTTCAACAGCAGACGAGTGAAGCAGCACAATGGCAACGAAGCATTGTGTGACAAGCGTAATTATACAACCATCAAACGCACACAAAACAATGTGTAACGCATCGACGCACAACACACGCCCATCAGCCGATCAGTTTCTCTCCTCCGAGTGCCAACCACCTCGTCAAGGCAGCTAATTGTTAGTTGTTCGATTGTTACACGCGTAAACACCACCCAACCCCCCTCCCTCCTTCTACCATTCCCCTTCAATGCTTATATTTCTTTGGCCAGCAGTATGTTTAGGCTAAGAAAAATGATAAAACAATGAACGAGGGATGAGAACGAACGCTAGGGCTTGAGGCGGCGAGCGTGCAAGAGAGAAACAAGTGGTAGAATCGTACAATCACAATAGAATTTTAAAGATACAATAAATAAAAAATTTGATCGAATAAATTCCAATTTTCACAACAGGTATTACCTAAAATTGCTGAGATTGAGAGGGAGTAAATATTTTTAAACAGCAGAGATGAAACCATTGCGAAATTTTAGCGGAATAAAACTATAAGCGTTTCATGTAACAATTTTAAGCTGTAAACTTTTCTAAGCTTTGAAGAGTCAGTTCAACTAAAAAAATATAAAAACTGCAATACAATTTCTTATGAGTCCAACTAGCCGTTGTTATTCACAACGGCACTGTTTATCTCGTTTGTTCATTCGGTTAATCTATTTAACACAAATTTCTGTTACAATCTAACACATCAAAGCAACGAAACGACTGAACTATATAATATAGAAATAAGCATGAAGAAGCATATGATCGTAACTGAGCACTTGGTCAGATAGATGGATGATATTTGGAGCATTTCTAATCCGCTGATCGTTGTTCGTCTCTAATTTTTGCAAAACTGAATCAACCCAAGCATCGGTGGCTCGACCGCCCATTGGGAATGGCAACCAAATAGATCTACAACAAGCGATAAAGGTCGCGTGCAGATTTTATCTGATAGCGGAAGCAATCCGCTATGTGAACAATAACATTAAGCCCTCATTTTCTCCAACGAATCACAAAGAGCATTTATCTTTGTACTTATAAATGTAGGACATCAATTTATCAATAGAACTTTCTAATGATAAGAGTTATTTATTTAGGTTGTAACACATAGTAATGCCATTCTGCTACTTGTTATGCTAAACATCTGAAGAAGAATAATCGCACTGGCTAAGCATTATTGCGGCCATTATCGGTCTGCCCAGTAGGATTTCAACTACAGTTTTGGGCTATAGGTCAGCCGGTGGACATGATCCGCGAGTCTCAAGACTTTCCGTTGCGCTAAAAAGATTTAAGACTTCTGTAAACATTTGAAATGATTTCTTTTTTTCACTGAACGCTAGATGAGCTTGCAAAACAAGCAAATTGGATAAGCATAAATCGATCACGATTAACTGGATCCCTCAACTGCTGTACCCAGAAATAATCGGGCTGAAGAAGTATTGATGGCTAGCCTACAAAGCTAGACATAAGTCGACACCTGTTATCCAAAATTCGTTATATTATTGCATTTGTAGCGCAAAACTATACAAAAAATAGCGTCTATTCCCAATCTAGTAGCCATAGGCAAGCAAAAATAAAATCCAGAATTCATCCTCTCAAACTGTTTTCCAAATCTATCCTGGGTTCAACGAAATATGCAGCTTAAATAATTTCCGATTCCCATCGCTTGCTTGTAGGCTCGACTATAAAACTCTATGTTCTCAATGCAAGCAGCAGTAACGTGAACAGTTATGCTAACAAGCATGACACAATAGCACTTTCCCAACACAAGCTTAGTCATACTACCCTAAATTCAAACATAAAGAACGGTTGCATTAGCGAGCTTACAGCACCGATCGTTACTCAATCAACAATAGCCAGCAAAAAATCTATCACTACCACGAATAGTTTGGATGAGCAAGCACACGAACTGCTTTACACAAAGCATCCCTGAAATGAGGGGAAAAAGAAAGAAGTAAATGGGATTTCATATGTGCTAGTAGGCATTGTTGTCGAAACAGCATAAGTTTAAAATCGATAAGCTACTACTGTCGCTCTCTTGGAACTGTTTACTTTTAAAAAGATCCACGCAAGGATTATGGACAAGTGAAGTCCCTCAACCCCTCATTCGGTATAAGACAGTGAGAATACTATGCTTCGACAGTTTATTTAAACATTTACTATACTGTATTGTATTACAGTACAATGCGATATATATACAAATAGGAATATTTTCTGGCACAATTATATTACTCATCATAAATTCTAATCCAATCCCCTCGACCCGCTCCCTTCATCGACTGCATTGTGGATCAACTGCCTCGTCAAAATAGTATCACAAAACGTATGACACGTTAATGGTACACAAAATTAATAACATTCACCTTAAACGCACTCTCATCGAATATCACAAATGAGTTCAAAAGGAAATGTTGAGCCCGTTTTCAAGCGAAAAACTCATCGTCATAATAAGTGCATTGCAGTTAGGCCGATGATCTCCGGCAAAAAAAAAGCAGATGATGATGAAAGCAACGGAAATGCCTCGTCAATTCGATGGCATTGGCATAATGGCCGTCTTTCGTTTTTCGACCATTCTACATACATTTCTTTGAGCATATAAATCGATTTTGTAGAAAAGAAATAATATTTGTGAAGCATAAATAATTAACGCTCAACGATCTTTTCAAAATCGTTGATAAGATAAACACAAACGCATATAGTTCCCTCAAAGTTCTGCTTTCCAGGAAACCCAAAACGGCGCGTAAAAATCTCAACAATTTGATGCTTCAGCACCATGCACGGCTAAAAAAAAAGAAGAAAAACGACGAGAAATATTTCGTGAAGACGGAATGGAAACTCGACTGAAAAAGGTCAAAAATAAAAATTTATGAAAAATTCCTTATAAACGACTGAAAATGACGAAGAATAAGAGTATGGACAATAGTGGAAAAATATGAAAAATTAGCAACGAAAAGACGAAACTTTGAATGGAAAAAAAAAGAAATTTTTGCATAGATGTTTGAAATTTTTTGAAATAAAAACTAAGGACACACGTTCATGATCCTACGAATTTCATTTCTTCGATGAAACTATTTCACTCATGAAGTTATGGAGAGCTCCAAGTCGATCGTCATCGTCTACTCATCCAAAAAATATCACATGAAACTCCCTTGTGGGGCTTTTTCGTTGTGATTCCATTGCATCATGTGTTTATATACAAGTTGTAACATCTACTAAAAAAATAATAAACACATTTCAGTTCGATATAAATTCGCTAATCTACGGGCTTAAATCACACATGTGAAAGCCATGCTTCTCGGATGAGAAGTGCTCTATCCACATAAGCGAAGTGAGGGCGCTATGCCTATAGGTTGGGTAATAAAACGCCAATATGAAGCTACTTGAAGCGACATTAAGAGTCATGTGATGCAGCAATGCGAACGACAAAGATGAATTAAATGGCTTCGATGCAGTCCGATTATGAAATTTATCGCTTCACTCGGTTATAACTCATTTCGCACTCCCCCGTCCAATACCACAACCCCGCTTCACCAATTAGCATATCCAATTCATCTTTGCAAAACCCATCGGGATAATCCATCAGAAGCTTGTGGACATTCGTCGTGCATTATGTAAACGTTATGCCACCCACCGCGTATAAGATCTCATAGCTCATGCATGTAAATGTTTATGTAAATAATATTGAAGGAATATTCAAACATCCAGAGCATCCTTTACGTGCATACAAAACACTTTTAGTAGATGCTTTTTAAGAATGTGGTTTATGCCAAGAGTGCGAATATTTGCCCGAATGTATGGGAAGTTTTTGGAGGAAAAGAGTTCTCGAACGTTACATTACTGAACGACAAGTTTACCGAGAGCTTGCAGAAGGGGGGTAGGAACACTAACGAGCGATCGGAGCACATAGGAGAATTCTTACAAAAGAAATTAACACTCTCAACAACACTAAATAACACCTTTTTTGCTTTCTCTAGTTGAAGGGAAAACAAAAATACATAGCGAAATTCTTTGAAACTTTAAAATTTTTCCTCCAACCAGTTGAAACGATAAAAACGGTTGCGGTATGCAAGTATGGAGAGGAAGAGGCTCTAAAGGAGGTGCAACTGCCAAAAGGAACATCCGACAAGTCTTCGACGGCGGGCTTGACAATGGACTTCTTGTGCGCGGAAATCGACTTAGAAACGGCGATGTTGTCGCCCACGAAATATCTAAAAACATCGACTTCTCGACAACATCAAAAAAAAGACNCCCCCACTATTGTATAAATGTTGCAGGAGATGCTGGCCGCTAATCAATGCCTGACTTTAAGTCATGCTTATTATTAGTACTTGAAAAAGTAGTGTGGAAAAAGAGAAAGAAAGAGGAAGAAATTAACAAAGACAGAATTGCACAGACAACGGGGTTACGACGTGCCAGTTTGCAAATGAGGTTTTGAATGGGCTAAAAAAATTGAGAGATGATAAGCTCATTTGTCACTTCAAAAGAAGCCAAGCCACTCGGAACCAAACCCGAGTGTAAGTAAATTTGTCAACCTTGGCGCTCTATTCCGAACACATTAACGGCGAGTTAACGATGAAATAGCGGATATTCAAAAAATATCGATTGGGGTCTATGGAATGTAAATTTGGAACTTAAATATTGTTTCGATTTGAATAAAAGTAAGCATTTAGCTGCTAATGATGTTATTGCTGGCATGAACACCACGATAGTGCATGTATGCATGGTCACATCGTTGACGTCTAATGGATGCCGAAGTGAAATATGATAGCGGTGTGGCCGATCGTAGCTTTGGATGCCTTCTTATTTGGCAAAAGCAATGCAAACATCGCCAAGAAATGTGACAAGAACTTCAAACATGGAATGTTTTAATTAGTATTATTCTCAAAAAGATCATTACTGCAAGGGAAGAGGGGGGGGGGGGGGGCAAATGGGGGA